>PVJS01019548.1:18088-33696 GCA_004027185.1 Glis glis | reverse complement strand
GTTGCTAGTATTTTGTTTAGAAGTTTTGCGTCTAAGTTCATCAACGATATAGGTCTGTAGTTTTCTTTTCTTGAGCTGTCTTTGTTTGGTTTTGGTATTAGTGTGATGTTGGCTTCATAGAATGTGTTTGGGAGAGTCCCATTTCTTTCTATTTCACGGAATAGATTGAGGAGTATTGGGATTAGTTCTTCTGTAAAGGCTTTATAAAATTCACCTGGGAAACCATCTGGACCTGGGCTTTTCTTTGATGGTAGACTCTTTATTGCTGCTTCAATCTCATTAATTGCTATTGGTCGATTTAAATTTTCTATATCTTCTTGATTCAGCTTAGGAAGGTTGTACAGGTCAATTTCTTCTAGGTTTTCCATTTTGGTGGAGTATAGTTTTTCAAAGTAGATTCTGATAATCCTCTGGATTTCCATGCTGTCGGTGGTAATACCGCCTTTTTCATTTCTTATTTTAGTAATTTGGATTGATTCTCTCTTTTTGTTAGGTTGGCTAGTGGTTTGTCTATCTTGTTTATTTTTTCAAGGAACCAACTTTTGGTTTTGTTGATTTTTTTGTATTGATTTTTATTCTCTACTTCATTGATTTCTGCTCTGATTTTAGTCTTCCAAACCAGCACTAGAGAAAATGCTCAAAGAGATTAATTACAAAGAAGAAAAAATAAGGAAACGCCAGAACCAGAGAAACAGTGATTTCCATCAAACAAACAACTAGGCAAAGAACAAACACTACCTCAAACAGAAATTACGTCTCTCAAAATGTTAGGAATTAAAACCCATCTCTCAATAATCATGCTGAATATAAATGGCCTCAACTCCCCAATCAAAAGACATAAGGTGGCAAAATGAATTATAAATCACAATCCATCTATATGGTGCCTGCAAGAAACACACCTTACAAGTAAAGATGTGCACAAACTAAAGGTGAAGGGGTGGAGCAAGGTAATCCATGCTAATGGAACTTGAAAACAAGCAGGAGTAGCAACTATGATATCAGACAAATTAGACTTCAAACCTAAACTTATCAGAAGAGACAAAGAAGGTCATTTCTTACTGGTAAAAGGAACAATCCAGCAAGAGGATATAACAATAGCCAACATTTATGCCCCAAACATAGGTGCAACTACTTTCATAAGAGAAACCCTTCGTAACATTAAATCACACATAGATCCCAATACAATAATATTGGGAGACTTCAACACCCCTCTCACACCACTAGATCAATCTTCAAGACAAAAGGTCAGTAAAGATGCCTCAGACCTAAGGAACACCATAAACCAAATGAACCTAGTAGATACATACAGAATATTCCACCCAACTACAGCTTAATTCATATTTTTTTCAGCTGCTCATGGAACTTTTTCTAAAATAGACCATATTCTAGGCCACAAAGTGAGTACTAGCAAGTTCAAAAAATGTGACACAATCCCCTGCGTCTTTTCAGACCATAATGGAATGAAACTAGAAATCAACTATAAGAAGACCCAGAGAAACCTCATAAACATGTGGAGACTGAATACCACACTGCTGAATGAGGAATGGGTCAGAGATGAAATAAGGGGAGAAATTAAGAAATTCCTAGAAACAAATGAAAACAGAGACACAACATATCAAAATCTCTGGGACACCCTGAAGGCAGAGGAAAATTCATAGCACTGAGTGCCCACATAAGAAGAACAGAAAATCACCAAATAAATAACCTAATGACACACTTCATGCATTCTTAATACTCATCTTGAAACTGGTTACTTTGGGATATTCTATAAATACTGTATCCAGGATACAGAACGTGGTTTTTAGGGTCTCATTTGTTTTCTTGTCCTGTATCCTAAAATCTCTACATGACCTTTTAGTTTCTCCACTTCCATGTGTTCCCCCAAGATTATTTCAGCCCATATTGATCTCTATCTTTTTTGAACTCTCATGGTATATAAAGATTATCTTATAAATTTATCTTTTAGCTGGGGATGGTGGTGCAAACTTGTAATCTCAGTACTTGGGAGGCTGAGACAGGAAGATCACAGGTTTGCAGCCAGCCTCAGCAACTTAGGCCATCCACAACTTATTTTGACCCTGTCTCAGAATAAAAAATAAAACAGGGCTGAGGATATTGCTCAAAGGTAGAGTGTCTCTAAGTTCAATACCCAGTACCATAAATAAATAAATTTAGCTTTTGTTTCCTCTCAGCATGTAAGCCTTACTTATACAGATGCACAACAAATAACATAAGGTGAAAGCATCCTTTCTAGTTTTTATGTATGGCCCTATATCTGTCACGATGACACATATATAGTTGGCAAAGCATACATTTTTGGTTACTGATTGCCAACTGACTGACTGATGGGTTAGCTTATTGATTAATTGATTGACTGAGTCAAGAACACAATGATGATAATGTAATAATTCTTTTCTTACACTTGGAGAAGGACAACTGAAAGGATACCAAGGGAGAGATGATCTTAGACTGCCCACAAAACTTAGAAATACTTTGGGTGCTTTATCTAGAAATTCAGGATAAAATCAACATGAAAATTCAGAAATTTAGTGTGTCTGGTTTTAATGGACATATTCATAAAAAACAGATTTGTAATAGTTGTCATAGCGAAAGTTTATTTCTAAAATCCGGAAATGTTATCACTCAACTCAATTGACTTGCTTACAAAAAGACTTTTTAATGATTCTAATGTTACTTGTTTCTGATATTCTATTCAGGAGACTTAGTTACTAATTGTTCCATGAGAATGTGATAGCAAATTATGTTTTTGTGGATATCTGGATTCTTTGAAGATAGAGTTTACTTAAAATTCCAAATGTGATAGATTCCAGGGATTTCCTGAAGGTGTCTACCATATTATTATTTCATTGAATATTTGAAACATTTCCATATGAAACAAAGTGGCAAGAAGAGTAATTTTACTGGCTTTCACAGGGCAAGAATTAGACATCTCCTTTCCAATGCTAACTCATTCACTTGTGTGTTTCGTCTATAATCTCCACGGAACAACCACGTTTATGAGTGGCAGAAATGCTCAGATGTGTACTCTGAAGGTTCTCCTGGGAGGCTTCCATTTGGTTTGTATTACATGCTCAGTAAGACAAGCAGAAGCTGCATTTGTATTAATTAAATTAACTCTTATACCAATAACTAGGAGTTTTATTAATTAAAGTAGCCATCCTATATATACTTATTCAGTGACTACTATATGCTAACTGTTGGTCTAGATTTGGGTTACTTAATATGCAGAAAAAATCAAGTTTCCCTGTGTAACTAATATGCCTAATAGAGTTTCCAAGGTGTTCTTTATCAGGCAATCATACATAAATATTAAGAAATGGCTTCATTTTTTCAATATACATGTGAGAATATAAATAATGGATACATTCATGATGAAAAGAGAACTTGAGTAAGAATACCCAGACTTAGATTCCAAATCTGCTTACTGGCTATGTTACCATGGAGCTCAGGAAGTTCATGTTGGTCAATTACATACAACCAATTTGTTTCAGGAACTTTAAAGAGCTAAATTAATTACTGGGTTGTGCATGACAGAACTTCTGATTTTTCAGTAGTTACCATATTTATGAAAAATTAATAAAGCCAATGAAAGTAATATATGGCAATGTATTTATATTTAGGAACATCAGATGGCTAACCACACTGACCATTTCTTGTATTTACTAGCCACTTGATAAAATGCATCTTTGTCTACTATGTTCTGTGATCCATTTAACTTAGAGAACCCAGCAGCTTGTGCTTCTATGTCAGTGCACTCTTCACCATTTAGAACTATCTTCTCTTTAGTCTTTGCTTTTGTCTCAAGCTTGTCACCTAATCAGAATGAAAGGTCTTTCTAACTCCCCCACAGAGCTCTGAAATGAGGTTTTTGGCTATGATGGCAGGAGATGAAGTCCTTCTGAATTACTGTGAAATGTTCCTTAATTGTGTATGGAGATTAAGATATGTCATCAATACCAATTTATAATATAACCTGTATCTTGAGAAATACTCCCTAAACATATTTTTATTTTTATTTGTCATTCTTTTCTTAAATTTCATAACACATTCTGAACAGATCAGAAAGTAAGTCATCATATAATACAGTCTCTGAGAATCCCAAAATAAAGTTCTTCCTATAAATAATAAATTACAAAATATTTAAATGCATTTAATTCAGTGTCCTATTTATAAATGTCATCTAGAGTCATACAGGTATAAATAGAAATCCACAGATTAATTCAGTAGATATAGTAAGTTCTGAAAATTATCATTTTATATTTTCTTCCCCATAGCTATGGTGCTTTTGAGTATTTACCACATGTATGATACTCTGTGTGTGTGTGTGTGTGTGTGTGTGTGTGTGTGTGTGTGTGTGTTACTGGGAATTGAACCCAGGGACATTGTACTTCTGAGCTACACCTCTAGCCCTCTTTTATTTTTATTTTGAAACACAGTCTTGCTAGGTTGATGAAGTCTCACTATTTCTGAGGCTGTCCTTGAACCTGTGATCCTCCTGTCTCAGCCTCCCAAGTACTGGAATTACAGGCATGTGCCACCACACCTGACTATCCAATCTGATTTTAAAATAGCCCTACCAAGTTTAGACAAGTGAGTTAAATTGTATGAGGCTGTATGCCTAGTTATTAAGAGAACCATGATGCAAAGCAAATATTATGTGACTCTAAAATCAGCCTGTGATGCTTTTAAAAAGTAACTAAATATTTAATTTCAAATACAATAATGCCAAGATTACCTGACTGGACCCCAGTATTCTCTCAGATTTAAGTAATTTGAGTGGGTGGTAAAATCCATAATCTATGGTTTGAGTATTATTCTTACAGGCAGTCATTTTTATTTTACTGTTCACATGGCATTGAAGAAATCTTACAGAAAATTAAGGATAAAACTTTATTGAGAAAAAACTTAAATAAAAAAGGTGAATAATACTGATCACAGTGACTCGCACCTGTAATCCAGTACTTGGGAGGCTGAGATAGGATGATCAGAGGTTCAGGGCCAACCTTAGCAATTTAGTGAGACCCTGTTTCAAAACAAAAAATAAAATAGGGTTGGGACTGCAGCCTGAAGGTAAAAAGCCTCTGGATTCAACCTCCAATACCAAAAAATAAAAAAGGTGAATAGTATTACTCACTGAAAATTAATATATACATTTATTTTTAGTAATTCTGAACCTCTTACTCTCTTTTTAAACACAATCAGGCCTTGTTAGATACATTATGATAGTTCAAACTCAATGTTCTTTTAGAAGAAGCAAAATATTTTAAAAATATGAATAAACCATTATGCATACTAACAAAAATACTAAGTTTATTATTAGCAAACAGAATCATAAAACATTTACATAAAAAGTAACACCATAATCAGGTGGAATTTACTCTTGGAAAACAAGGTATGTTGAATATTAGGAAAGCTATTAATATACATACATTAGTGTATGTGAAGAGAAAGGGAGCAATATGCTAAAAGTGATCTGGCCATAGTCAATGTCCATTTCAGGAAAAAACTCCTCAAAGTAGAAATTAATAGACAGCTGTCAACATGAATGTATCTATATCTTTGTCTATATCTCTATTATTGTATACCTTATCCTTAAACCAGCATATCATTTAATAGGGAAATAATAGAGACATTTCCACTAAGATCAAATGCATACAGGTAGGGGCTGAAATAGCCAGGCTTCCTCCCTCTCTGTCTCTAATTGTATCCTTATGGTCTCTCCAGCCCAAAGAAATCAAACACTGGACTTCTGATACAATGGTGCAAGCCTCTAAGGTGTGTGTTCTCAAAGAGCCTCAGGCAGAAACTATGTCTTTGGAGATACATGGGATCACTTCTGACAAAGCCCTAGGCCCACCTAGATTCAAGGAAAGGGAAAGCAAACTCCACTGCTCAATGAAGGAGTCTCAACATCATATTGTAAGAAGAGAGTGTAGACTGGATGTATTAGTGCAGCCATCTATAGCATCCTCTTGTATACTTTAAATCATCTCTAGATTACTTGCAATATCTAATGCAATGTAAATACTATGTAACTACTTGTTATGCTGTATTGTTTAGGGAATAATGACAAGAAAGATGTCTATACATGTTTAATGCATGTTTTCCCCAATATTTTCAACCAATGCTTGGTCCAATCGATAGATGCTGAATCCATAGATGTGGAGATCCAACTGTAAATCTTTGAATAGTGAATGTGTGTATCTCAGAAGTATGCAAGAATTAAATGTAGGACAGTTGCATCATCAAAGTACACATATGAATAGTAATGGATTTTAATCTACTTAAGATAGAAATTAATTACTACATAGAAATGTGTTAATTAAATATTTGCTCAATTAATGACAATAAATGATTTATTCTCTCACTAATTGATTTTCTAATTATAAGCATTTTATAGTCTAATCACTTAGTTTCATAATAGTTAATTAATTGAGCAATTAATTAAGCAACAGGGGAGAAAAAAAGATTTTATTTGTAGTAGAATATTAACCAATAGATGCAGAAGCAATGATAGTGTTAAATCATAACTTTTCATAACATACTTGATTAAAGGAAGAATCATTGTGTTAATAATAGTGATTAATGTTTATTGAGAAACAGAATATTTATATATTCTCAAGTTACTTTTCTATAAAATACTTACAAGTTTCAGTGAGTAAAATTTACATTACAGTATAAAACCTGGGAGATGCCATCTTGTTTAACTGAAAAGGTTAACCTCATGAATGAGGTAAACTGGTCTTCAGCTTCTTGGAGGCACCAGGTAGTGCACCATGTGAATTCATGGCATTCCTGACAAAAGCACAGAATCACTTTAGACATGAGAGGACTTCAAATTGAAGAACATTCTACAAAACAACTAATCTTTACTCTCTAAAATGTCACAGTCATGAAGACAAAACAAACTATGGGAGGATTTCACACTGAGAATTATAGGAAGAGATGGGCAATTTAATGAACTCTGTGACCCTAGATTGGATTATATTGGATTCTGGATCTAGTTTTGTTTTTCCTTTTGTTACCAAGGACAATCTTGAGACAACTCATGATGTATAAGTAAGGTTTGCACATCATTATGTAATAATAAGTTATAAGTTAATTTCCCAAGTTTCATATTTGTATTACATTTAGTAGGAAAATGTTGCTTTTAGGAAAACACATCAAAGTAATTAGAGGTAATCTGCAACTTATCTTTAACATTTCAGAAAAAAACACTGTTTATTACAGAGAGAATAAAGATAAAAACAAATGTGTAAAATGTTAACAATTGAATAACCTATATGGGGGAATATATAGGAGCTCCTTGATATTCTTAAACATTTTTTTGAGTATAAGAATATTTTGAAGCAAAATATTGCATTGAAAGTAATAACAGCTTATTTTTCAAAAAATAAATAACAGTTTTAGAATTAATTTAGGTCAAGTGAAAATTCAGTATCACTTGATTAATAACTGAACCAATATTGATTCAATGCCAAATGTCAATCTGTCTGGACCTGTTATATATTTAAAAATATAACTACGATTAAAATAGTATTGTCTTCTCCACCATATAATTGGGCAGTTAATTTGGTGAGGGAATAAATCAAGCAAACAACTTATTATATAAAATCCAGTGAAAATTAGAAATATTACATACATGGAAATATGAGCAATGTGCTCATATAAAAGTGAAATAAAAAAGAGATTAATTTCAGAATTTATTCCAAAAAGAATGGCTTTAGCCTTTGTGATAGGAAGACTTGGTGATAAGAACATTCCAAAAGATTTTGGATATTCTTTTAGTTTCACCTCCAAAAATTAATGTTCACTATTTATAAAGTTACTAGTAAACTTTTATATTTTTCAAAGAAATATTTGTTTATGAAGATAATTTTACTTTGTATGTAACAAGCAACAGGCTGCAAGGTCCTAAGATCAATGAGTCACATCACACATGATTTGTGCCTTTCTACAATGTCTCAAAGTTTATTCAACACTCGAAGCTTATAGCATGTGGGAAATTACTATTAAATTCTGTAAGTAAGGTTAAGCTACTTTCAGATGCTGGGCAGTTGCTTTGCCAAGAGCCAATTAGCTATGTATGAGCATCAAATGATATACTTCACACTAGCAAATCTAACAATTTAGGTAGAACAAGTATATTAAACAATATATAAGTCCTAAAAGAGAACTTCAACTTAGGTTGAACAAGTATTGTTTAATAAAACAATATAGAACTCCTAAAATTTGGAGCACCTCAAATACTTAACAAATAACTAGTTACAAACAAGCAGGGTAAAATATGAGCCAAGTCCAGAAATGGAAGAGGAGATTCTGAAGTTGGCCCTGGTGCTGAGAAGGCTGAAGAGTCACAATGATCCTTGGTCAGCAAAGAGGATCAGTGAAGCAAAGTCGCTGGATCGGAGTCATACACATAGTAGACTTATTGTGGCATAAGCAATAACTCAGCGTGTTGTGTGTCAGCACAGCTGCTCTTTTAAAGGGTTCCTCCAGGTTTCTGTAAGTGCTGTCAGTTGTCCTTGGCAGGCTTATCGAAACTTACCAGACACTTGTCATTTCCACAAATGTATTGATGACATCAGTCTGTCAGATGCAGGAAGACATTTATGATCCAAGAGTCTGTTATCAATAGCAGCACAAGTGTGTTGGTCTGAGCCATATGCTGACATGTCAAAATAAGTTGTTTGATGAATTCCTGAGGTTGTTTATGTCCCATGCTCTATACAATTGACCTGCCCACACAAATTGCCTATGAGCTACTGAAGTTGTTTTATGGCTTATGCTCTACACAATCCATCCCCTGATCAGTGAAGTATAGGTTGTAGCCCAGCAAAGGGAATCACGAAATAATGGATACACAGCAAGCCATAGCAAGGTAATATAATAATTTAAAATTCAAAATCAAATTTTAAAGGTATACAGAGACTGCCAGTGAAAGTTATATCATGAATTAAGATTTACCTTTACATCTTCCCAAAAGAAAATGTAAAGAAAAGAAACAAATAAAAATCCATTTTGCTAACTGGCTGAGGAAAGACTAAGCCATGTCAGTAAAATAGCATCAGCCAGTACAGAAATTTGATATGGGGTCCAAGAAAAGGAATATCCCTACCTAAGGAATTGGTTTTACAACAGTGGGTATATAGAATATACAGGGATTTAAATTAAACAGATTTCTATTGTTTTAAGATTTTGAACAGGATTTGTAGATCTTTCAGTAGCTTATTGGAAATTGTTTTTTCTTCATTATGGTGTCAGGTGATCCTGGACATGCACAGGTTTAACTTTATAACATCTTATAAGGGCTCAGTTAGAGAGAAGATTTGGTAATTAGTGCCATGTCCTATTTGCTCTGTGAGCCTAAAAGTCAAAGTACTATTATACATTATAAAGGAGAATATAATGGGGAGCTAAAGTCGGAAGATATTTACTTGAATTGTGTGAGGTCTTTTAAATGGTTCTATGAGTATGGAAATCTAGTTATACTTTTCTGCTAGGTGTACAAGATGAAGAGGTAACCCCACGTTGGGCAATCATAATTATTTATTTATTTATTTATTCATTTATTTATTTATTATTTACTGTTAAGGTCTGTTAAGACTCCTCAGGGTTATTTTAGGGATTTTGTGAGGCTTTTCCTCTTCTAGTTGTGCCATCTTCCAGGATGAGTCAAGGCCTTGCTGACCTCATAGCTTCCCTTGAAGCCTGTCCAAAGACCCTCCTTTATGCAGAATATGTACTAGTGGCTCCCAGTCATGAAGCCTCTGTAATCCTCCTGATAGAGAGCTCAGATGATTTACCAGATGTAGGGTCCTTAGGAGACACATCATCCCTGGGTCCCATTTGATTGTGGAAGGCAAGGGCCAAAATATTGGCTCTTTTCTACTAAGCTCTTTTCTTTCCTGATTGTCCTCCAAGTTTCAGTTGTTAAACACCCAGAAGGTCAGATTAACCAGTTCTTTACAATGAAGAGGATCATAGCCTATCTGTGTTGTAGATGATGGATATAATAAAATATTGTTTAACATATCAGGTGAGAAGTTGAACTTCTGTAAAATATTAAAAGACAACAGTTTAGAAAATTTTATAAGGGAAATACAAAACTATGAGCAAAATGAATCTAGTTTGTATAATAGCTCTAAAAATATTAAATGCTATAAATCCCCATATAAGTATTAATAATTTTAAAATTTTTATTTAGATGACACCAGCTTGGTAAATTGAATTTTGCATTTTAGAAGATTAGTATATTTGGAAAAGATAAGTATATTTAACATACAAAGAAGCTAGTAATAATTAACAAATTAACATCACAGTTACACAGAAGATTATATATATATATATATATATATATATATATATATATACACATATACTTAGCTTTCACCTTTGGAATGAAATTTATTATTCATGGTTCTATAGGATAAATAATTATGTGGGTAGGCCTATAACAGGTTTACATGGGTTAATAGCACTGACAAAAGGCAAATAACTTTAGATACCATATATGTTAATTATCACAATAGTGTTAATAATTACAAATAGACATATGATCTGATGTACAATTGTATCTCACTTATACAATACTAAGCACTTAATTAGTCAAAGCAAACAGACATAAACCAGGTTTAAATGTCAGGGATTTTTTTTCTTAATCTGAATCATTACATATATATATATATTCTCAGAAATTTCAAAAATCCCATTGACCATTTTATATGTTTAAGATTTGATACAATGCATAATGTAAAAGAAGCACATATTGGTTATATTGCATGTATTAAACATACATACCTTAAATTCTAAACATTTTTGCATAATATTTAGACAAAGCTTAGACACAAAGCATTTGTAGCCTTTAGATTAATACATATTTCCAGTCATCTATATATTTATATAGTGTTAAAATACTACATAGTATACTATAGTAACCCAAAATGATAGTTGTTCATTTAGCATGAGTTATTAAGTGGTTATTTGAAAAGCTAATAAATAAGCAAACAATTAAAACCTTGACTTTGCTAAAACTTAGTTTTTGTTTTTTTAAGAAGTCCAGGCATAACAATGATAGAAATTTTAAGACGTTATTTCAATATAACACAAATCTTTGTTCTTTAAGCCAATTGTTTTAGTTATAGCCAACGTAATCACCCACACACAACCTTCTATAAATTATCACTCTACAACTTATTTTAAATTTTTAGGTTTCTTGCCCTATTTCTTTCATTTTTTTTTTAATGTTGGAACAATCCAGTCATTTAGAACAAAATTTTTATCATCTAAATTTTTTCATCTAAAAGCATTTCCCTTTTTACTCTTTTAACTTTTTAAAATGCCTCTTTATAGCTATAAAACCCCTTTTAAAATCTCCTTTTATTTATTGGGCTTCCTTTTACCTTAACATGTTTAAACTTATGATTTAAAACCTTTTAAATTTAGACAAATTACCCCTTTTGTAAGATAAAATACTTTATTATTTTCATAGTTTCTCATCAAGACACAGCTTAAAATCATTTTCCATTTGTATATAGAATTATACATGTTAATTAGAATTTTAAATCTTAGTAAGTTTATATTTAGTGAAGATCTCAAAAGAAATCAATCTTAAACTGTCATTTTTATGACTATGAAAATATATTTTATAGAGCCAAATATATAGTCTTTTTTCTGGCTTTAAGAAGCCTAGAATATTTGAATTTATAATTAACAATCATTGTTCTAGTATTTTATCTTACTTACAAATAATCCTGATATTAAAAATATATATTTATAAACATTTATCCCATTTATATTTGCCTGATTTACCAATTTTAATAGGTATTGTAGATTACCCATGAATGACATCTTTTACTTTTATTTCACCCACAAACCTAACTTATTTTGAAATATTTATTTCAGTCACAGGAACTAAAAGGTATCTGGATCCATTTTTTGCTGTTGTTATTATTGTTGTAATTTATGTGCACTCATTTATCTATATATAAGCCAACTTTGGTACGATGTGAACAATAAACATAGACAGACAGACAGACCATATACAAACATATAACATACAAACATTGCCAGGATTAGACTTTTAGTCTCTCTTATGCTGCTATTCTACCTGTGGCCAGGTAGCCTTGCCATGGAGTTGCAGCCTAATCTTAATAAACATGACTGGGTCATTTCATCTACAGATTATTGGCTATTCAAGTGTCTTTGACCTCACTATACAGTTCTCAGGGCGCTCTATTAATTTCTACCTCTTAGGGTGCTCTATTAACCACTACTGGATGCCTTGAGCCTTATTGGGGATCTCAGAAAAAGAAAAAAAGAAGTTCCTTGCAAAAACAATATCCCTGACATCTCAATTAATTTAGGTGTGCTTTAGGAACTTAAAATTTGATGATAGACCTGACAGAAAACCTTATATAGCTTTAAGAAGATCTAAGGATATTCCTAGGTGAAACAAATTTAGGTAGATGACAACATCTTAAATACAACAATTGGTGCTCCCCAAAAGTGCAGCCATTTTACTTTTTTAGTTAAAATCATTAGAATAGATATTTATCTTAATTAAGATAAGAGGTCAGACAAGGAGGAGGGCACTTTCCTTCCTGGCTATATCTATTTGAGGTGACAGGGGGAGTGGGGAGGGAGCCAGGGGAAAGCCCACCAAGTGCTGTGTGCATGTATGTCACTATGACTCTGAACTACATTATGATGTGCGTTGTTCACCTAATAATCTGAACTACATTACTATGATGAACCAATACATGTACTAAAAATTTTAAAAAATGGATTCACTTATTTCCACAAATACAAATAATAGAAAAATCAACATATTTTAGTTAAGGCAAGGTTCTGCAAATGCTCCAAATGCTCCCAAGCTGACAGTGACTGTCCAGGACAGACTTTTTGCTAGAGAAGAAAACAGGATTACATAGAGACAGTTTACACTGATGACAGAAGTTAGAGAAGGAAAACCTCAGCCAGTAAAGTATGTAAGGGAAGTTGGCTTTGGCCAAAAAGAAAAAGGAAAAAAAGAAAATATAAACAAAAAAAAGAAAAAAGAACCCTCAAGTACCATAGAGCTAGTAGCTTGAATTTAAAAATGCCATCCCCTGTTTTTTTTGTTTTTTGTTTTTTGGGTTTGTTTTTTTTTTGTCTGAAAAGGGGTCTGGCAGGCAACTCAACTAGAGAGCAGTCTTAGCCAACACAAACAGACAGCTGAGAAGTCTATGGTATTTTCTTATGTATCAGTGATATACACAACTCTATAATCATGTCTGAACTAGGGCAGAAACCGCATAATGTGATCACTTGTATGACAGTTAACATGGCTGTTAATAGCAACTCGAAATCCACTTTATTCCTTATGGCTCCTAGATAAAACTTACTAAGGTACATAATCACCAAGCTGCCTCTGTTTTCTGACAACATGCAATCCAGAACTGACATGCCTGTTTCCCAAACCCCATCAAAAGTGACAGCACAATTCAGACGCAGTGACAAGGACATCCTAGCTGACCCTTCAGTGAACTGCCCACAGTTTTCAATAATGTTTGTTTTCCCTGTGTGAAGAAAGCTAATAGGCCTATGGTTTTGTTTTTGTTTTTGTTTTTTTGTTTTTTTGCTATAGATATGTTCCAGATGGTTTAGGGAACTTTGCATTATCATTTATAAAGAATATTGTGTTTGCCTAGCATCTAGGAGGACCTGGATTTAATCCCCAGCATTGCAAACAAAACAAAAACACAGGGGCTCCCAAGACACAGCATAACACACCAGTACAGAGACCTAGGAAAAAAATTACTTATCATATAAGAAATGTGTTGTCCCTGATTGTTCAATGGCTTACTGGAGCATCCTTCCATGAAAACCCTGCCTTATAGTGCTAAATACCATGTAGCATAGGAACTTTTCTATTTTCTTGGATTGTAGTGTCCCTCAGAGAGCTTACTTAGTAGTAATGTCAGGGGATGACAGGTTCATTCCTCACCTCAGAAACTCAGGATTGGTGGGGTTCTTGGCTTCCATGATAGAAAAGAATTTCAGCACATGCCAGTCAGAGACAAAGACAGAGGTTTATTTAGGAGAGTGAGAGATACCCATTCAAGGGAGAAGGTGGGACATCTCAAGAGGGGGAGAGTGAGTTTGGGGTCTTTACAGTCCTTCGTGTATAGGAGGCCCCATGAGGGGTGGGTAGGGGCACGGTAGGAATGAGGGTATGGCCCCCCCTAATTTTAATACTCAGGTACCGATCATTTCATTGGTGGGTGCTGGGTGATGCCTGGGATTGACCAGTAGTCAGACATTTTTAGAGATCCTTTGTTTACCAAGCATCTCAGGAATTTCAGGTGGGGAGAGCACCCATTATGACTAAAAGTGAGGATTTTTGCCTAAGAAAGAAGGCACTGTAGGGTGAAGGATTATAAAGTTTCTAGATTTTAAAATTATAACTCCTTTTTCCTTTCCAGTTTGCCTCCTTTCTACCTATTATTTTTATTTTTTCCTATCCTACCTAGTTTCCCCCTCTGAGACTAGGATCCCTTAATCTTAAGGGTTGATGAATGGAGAAGTCCATCTTCTATAGCATCTTCAAGCTGACAAGGGACGAGGCCCTACCTAGCCAGGGATCAGAAGTCTCATCCTAACTGACTTAAAGGAGACAGAGAGAAACTGGCCTCAGTTATTGAGTTGGGTTCTTTACAGTCAGGTCAGAAGCTAACAACACTAAAGGACACAGCCCCAGGAGCATGAGGATCAGTAGGTGTTTTTTTCCTTTGTGCCTGAAGTTTTTGTTGTGCCCATTGTACCAAGCCTGCCATCAGAGCTGTTGAATCTATGCTCATAAGTCTGGTTATTTGTTCAACAAAGCCATTAATCTACTTTTTGCTGGTACTGCAGTTGCAGTGGGTTTCTACATGCAAAATTGACATGTTAGTGCATTGTATAATAACTCAGATAAGTGTTTACCCTGGACCATCCACTGATTAGCATTTAAACTGGAAGCCAGGTAGCCAACCTATTTGGTTATATGGCACAAAGCCTAAAACACAGTATACAATTTAGCATATTGGCTGCTATGACCCTGTCAATTAGTATTAATAATTTTCTTACTCTAAAGACTATAAGCCACTGTTATCTATCTTTTTACATATTTGGCAAACCCATCTGTAAACCAAGCATCTTTTCTTTTTTTTTTAAATATATTCATTTATTGGTCCATTGTAGTTATACATTTTTATTTATTTATTTATTTATTTTTGCAGTACCGGGGATTGAACCCAGGGGCATTCTACCTCCGTGCTACACCCCTGGCCCTATTTTTTCTTATACTTTATTTTGAAACTGGGTCTCACAAAGTTGTGGAGGGTCTCATTAAGTAGAGAGAGAGACAGGGGGAGAGAGAGAGAGAGAGAGAGAGAGAGAGAGAGAGAGCTGAGGCTGGCTGTGAACCCGGATCCTCCAGTCTCTGCCTCCCAAAGTACTGGGATTACAAGTGTGCGCCACCACGCCCGGCCTAGTTATACATTTTGATAAGTGTCAGGGTATCAGAAGCATGCATGCACACATTGCTCATTTAACCTTCCCTCGAA
>PVJS01019548.1:0-17988 GCA_004027185.1 Glis glis | reverse complement strand
CCGTGCTCAGCATGGTGACTGACTTTGATAAATTTGTGTATATACACCCTGTGCATTAGTGTATTTCCCTCATCCCCCCTCCCATTCCCTCAGTTAAGTCCCCCTCTTAGCTTCTCTAAAGTTTTCTCCTTCTTTGTCTGGAGTCCCTTCTAAGTCCCATTCTCCCTAGCTTCCACATATTAAGGAGAACATCCAACTTTTCATTCTCTGTGACTCACTAATCTCACTTAGCATAATGTTCTCCAGTTCCCTCCATTTCCCTGTAAATGATGTAATTTTGTTCTTTATGGCTGCGTGAAATTCCATTGTGTACATATCCCATAGGTCTGTAATCCATTCATCAGTTGATGGGCATCTTGGCTGGTTCCAAAGTTTGGCAATTGTGAATTGTGCAGCTATAAACATAGATACACATGCATTAGTCTGGTAGTTTAGTTTCAGTTCTTTTGGGTAGATGCCTAGAAGTGGTACTGCTGACTCATATGGTAGGTTCATTCCCATTCTTCTGAGGATCCTCCACACTGTTTTCCAAAGTGGTTGCACTAATTTGTAATCCCACCAACAGTGTGTTAGAGTCCCTACTTCTCCACATCCTTGACAGCATTTATTGTTGTTCGTGTTTTTAATGATTGACATTCTAATTGGGGTTAGGTGAAATCTCAGGGTAGTTTTGATTTGCACCCCTCTGATTGCTAATGATGTGGAACATTTTTTCATACATTTACTGGCCATTTGTGTTTCTTCTTCTGTGAAGTGCATATTTAGTTTACTTGCCCATTTTTTCATTGGGTTATTTGTTTTTTTAGTGGTGATTTTTTTAAGTTCTCTGTATATTCTAGATCTTAGTCCTCTATCAGAGGAGGAGCTGGCAAAAATCTTCTCCAATTCTGTCGGCTCTCTGTTGAGGTTCTTGATTGTTTCCTTTGCTGCACAAAAGCTCTTCAGTTTAATGCAATCCCATACATTGATCCTCATTTTAATTCCCTGTGCCTTTGGGGTCTTGTTGAGGAAGTCTTTACCTATGCCTATCTGTTGAAGTGTTGGGCCTATGCCCTCTTCAAGTAGCTGCAAGGTCTCTGGTCTGATTTCTAGGTCTTTTATCCATCTTGAATTGACTCTTGTACTAGGTGAGAAAGTGGGGTTTATTTCTATTTTTCTGCATATGGTTAGCCAGTTTTGCCAGCACCATTTATTGAAGAGGGTATCTTTTCACCAGTGGATGTTTTTAGCCCCTTTGTCAACAATCAGTTGGCTGTAGGTGTGTGGATTTGTTTTGTAGTCTTCTATTCTGCTCCATTGGTCTGTGTGCCTGTTTTTGTGCAAATACCATGCTGTTTTTATTACTATGGCTTTATAGTATAGTTTGAAGTCAGGTATTGTGATGCCTCCTGCATGGTTTTTGTTGCTGAGAATTACTTTGGGTATTCTGGGATTTTTCTTGTTCCAAATGAATTTAAGGACAGATTTATCTATGTCAGTGAAGAATCACTTTGGTAGTTTAATGGGTATTGCATTGAATCTGTAGATCACTTTTGGTAGAATGGCCATTTTGATGATATTTATTCTGCCTACACAAGAGCATGCGAAATCTTTCCATCTTCTAAGATCTTGAATTTCTTTTTTCAGTGTCTTAAAATTTTCCTTGTAGAGGTCTTTTACCTCTTTGGTTAGGTTTATTCCCAAGTATTTTATTGTTTTGGGGGATATTGTAAGTGGAAATGTCTTCTGGGTTTCTTTTTCAGTGGATTTCTGATTGGCATACAGAAAAGCTTCTTATTTTTTAAGATTGATTTTGTATCCCGACACTTTGCTGAATTTGTTGATCAGTTCTATGAGCCTTTTTGGTGAGTTTGCTGGATCTTCTATGTATAATATCATGTCATCTGCAAATAGAGATAGTTTCAGTTCCTCTTTTCCTATTTGTACTCCTTTTAATTCCTTCTCTTGCCTTATTGCTCTGGATAGAGTCTCAAGTACTATATTGAAAAGAAGTGGTGACAGTGGTCATCCTTGTCTTGTTCCTATTTTTAAAGGGAACTCTCAAAGTTTTTCCCCATTCAGTTTGATGTTGGCTGTGGGCCTATTGCATATTGCCTTTATGATGTTGAGGTATGGTCCTTCTATTCCGATTCTCTGCAGTGTTCTTATCATGAATGGGTGTTGGATTTTGTCAAATGCTTTTTCAGCATCTATTGAAATGATCATGTGATTTTTGTCTTTAGTTCTGTTTATGTGGTGGATTACATGGATTGTTTTTCGTATGTTGAACCAGCCTTGCATTCCTGGGATGAACCCGACTTGGTCATGTGGTATGATTTTCATGATGTCGTTTTGAAGGCGCGTTGGTAGTATTTTGTTTAGAAGTTTTGCATCTAAGTTCATCAACGATATAGATCTGTAGTTTTCTTTTCTTGAGCTGTCTTTGGTTTTGGTATCAATGTGATGCTGGCTTCATAGAATGTATTTGGGAGAATCCCATTTCTTTTTGTCTCATGGAATACATTGAGGAGTATTGGGATTAGTTCTTCTATAAAGGTTTTATAAAATTCACCTGGGAAACCATCTGGACCTGGGCTTCTCTTGATGGTAGGCTCCTTATTGCTGCTTCAATCTCTTTGATTGCTATTGGTCAATTTAAATCTTTTATATCTTCTTGGTTCAACTTAGGAAGGTTGTACATGCCTAGAAATTTGTCATTTTTTCTAGGTTTTCTGTTTTGTTGGATTATAGTTTTTCAAAGTAGTTTCTGATAATCCTCTGGATTTCCGTGCTATCTGAGGTAATATCTTTTTCATCTCTTATTTTAGTAATTTGGGTTGGTTCTCTCTTTCTTTTGGTTAGGTTGGCTAGTGGTTTATCTATCTTGTTTAGTTTTTCAAGGAACCAGGTTTTGGTTTTGTTGATTTTTTGTATTTTTTTATTCTCTACTTCGTTGATTTCTGCTCTGATTTTAATAATTTCCTGTCTTCTACTGGGTTTGGGGTTAAACTGTTCCTGTTTTTCAAGGGCTTTGAGGTGTGTCATTAGATTATTTATTTGGTGATTTTCTGTTCTTCTTATGTGGGCACTCAGTGCTATGAATTTTCCTCTTAATACTGCCTTCAGGGTGTCCTAGAGATTTTGATATGTTGTGTCTCTGTTTTCATTTATTTCTAGGAATTTCTCAATTTCTCCCCTTATTTCTTCTATGACCCATTCCTCATTCAGCAGTGTGGTGTTCAGTCTCCATGTGTTTATGAGGTTTCTCTGGGTCTTCTTATAGTTGATTTCTAGTTTCATTCCATTATAGTCTGAAAAGATGCAGGGAATTCTGTCATATTTTTTGAACTTGCTAGTACTCACTTTGTGGCCTTGGATATGGTCTATTTTAGAGAAGGTTCCATGAGCAGCTGAAAAAAATGTGAATTCAGCTGTAGTTGGATGGAATATGCTGTATGTGTCTACTAGGTCCATTTGGTTTAGGGTGTTCCTTAGGTGTGAGGCATCTTTACTGACCTTTTGTCTTGAAGATTGATCTAGTGGTGTGAGAGGGGTGTTGAAGTCTCCCAATATTATTGTATTGGGATCCATGTGTGATTTAATGTCACGAAGAGTTTCTTTTATGAAAGTGGTTGCACCTATGTTTGGGGCATAAATGTTGGCTATTGTTACATCCTTTTTCCCAGTTTATGGGAGACACTATTAACTCTTTAAGCATTTTTAAGGTTCCTTGTTTAGCAAAGAAATTTCCATAATCAAAAAGAAAAGATTCCAAGAGTAGAAAGAAGCACGATTCCTGGTTTATAGTACATAAGGGAACTTAAACAGGTCTTAGTTTGTTTGTTTGTTTGTTTTACTTTAAGCAAGATTCAGTTTTACTTTAAGCAAGAATCCAGTACCTTACAGGAATAGGAATTTTTCTTTTATGTTGTCCAGTGGTCCTGGATCTGCAAAACCTCAAGAGGAATAGGTTTAGTTTCATAGCATTTTTAAAGACTAAGAAGTTTTGGGCATCAGTGCCATATTGTATTTCTTCTGTGAGCCTAAAAGCAGAAGTACCATTATAAATTACAATGTGGAATATAAGGGGGAGTCAAAGTTAGAAGATAGCTAGTTAAATTATGTGGTTGGTCTTTTATATGGTTCCATAATTATGACTCTTCTTTTACCCCAAAATAGCACAATTATTTTTGGTTATACTTTCCTGTTGGGTGTTCAAGACCAAGTAGTTAGCCCAATGTTGGGCAAACAAATTATTTTAAAATTTTTGCTGATAAGGTCAGTTAAGGGCCCTCAGGATTACTCCTAGGGAATTTGTGAGGCTTCCCTCTACCAATTGTGCCATCTGACAGGATGGGTCATGGTCTTGCTGACCATTTGGCTTCCCTTGAAGCATAGGGGGCATTTCATTCTCCAATGATCATTCTTTTTGCAGAGTATGTGCTGGTGACTGCCAAACTCTGGGGCCTTCATTATCTCCCTGTTTCAGGAGATCAGAGGACTCACCGGAGTTACTGGGGCATTATTCAGGTCTTCCCTGGGTCCTATTTGACCTTGGAGGGCTAGAACCAGAAATTGGCTGTTATCTTCTTAGTTCTTCTATTTTCTGATTGTTTTCCAAGTCTCAGTTGTTGAGTACCCAGAAGGTCAGTTTTACCAATCCTTCTTAATGAATAGAGGTCAATATTATAGCCTCTTTTCCAGGTAATGGCTATTAAAACATTATTTAAGGCAAAAGATTTATTCAATATGAAGAAAAACTTGTTTAGGTTATTCTGTTAGAAGTTGTACATCCTTAATGTTAACAAATGACAATTACAAAGATATACAAGGAAAATATCAAACAAAACTATGAAGGACAAAACAAATCCAGTTTGTATAATAGCTCTGATAATATTTGATGATATACACAAATCCCTCTTTAAATTTTACTTCATATATTTATGAATATATTTATGAATATTTTGAATCAGAATGCCATGATTTTGAATGCCAAGTGTTCAGTACCTCTAGTTATCTTTGCTTAATGATGGCCATAATACAATTTAGGAACACAGAAAAATATAAACCTTAAATAAAAATATATTACCATTAAAAACTTTTTGTTTAGAAAACACCAGGTTGGTTAAGTATTCCCTTAAGCTTTGCATTTTAGAAGATACTTAGAAAACATAAATATATTTAACTTACAAAGGGGTCAGTAATAATTAACAGTACAGTTACAAAGAAGTTAACATATATATTTACTCTACCTTTACTATTGGAGTGAAATTTTGAATTCATGGCCCAGTAAGATAACTGTAATTACAAGTCTATGTAGGTTAACAGCATTGACAAAAAATAAAAGATTAGCTCTAGATTTCTTAAAAGTTAGAGAACAGTATTAATAATCAGAAAAAGGTTTATTACCTGATAGATAATTGTATCTCTCTTATACAATAATAAAACATTTATTCTGTACAAGCAAACAGACATAAACCAGGTCTTAAATGATGGATTTTTTTAATGGTATTAAACATAGATAGCAGAAATTTAAATAACTTCATTAATCATTTTATATGATTAAGGGTCAGATACAATGCACAATGCATAAAGAGATCACTTATTGGTTACCTTACATGTATGTAAATCCCACATATATAACTTTATAAGCTTTTATGAAACATTAAGATAAACTTCAGATACACAGCATATTTAGCACTCAGGTGTATATGCATTTATAGTCACAGATATATAGGGTGTCAATTATAGCCACCCAAAGTTATAGTTATTCACTCATCTTGGGTTACAAAGTAATCATTAAACAGGTATAAAATACAGACATTTAAACCCCGATTCTGCTAAGATTCAGCTTTCTAAGTAATCACAAGAGATATCTCGATAAAACACATTTTAAGCTAGTTTTTAGTAAATGTTAACAGTAGAAAATCATATTGTGTTTAATATAAAGAATATGGAAAATTTTCTTAATGAAATGAAAAAATTTCTAGGCTCGTTTTTATAAAATTTTACCAAGAGCAGATTAGTATCTTGAGAAAACCTAATTGTTTCAAACATAGATTAAATGCATGAAATGTGACTTTTAGAAAACCCTTTAAATAATTCCTTTTAACTCTAATCAACTTTATTATACATACAAAATTTCTTTCATAAATTATCTTTTACAAATCATTTTTAACTTCCTCAAACCTCTGCAGCTTGCTTAATCTTTTTATTTTTGTTCTCACCTTTCTTTTCTCAGTCATTTAGAAAAACATTGCCATACAAAATCCTTTCCCATATAAAAGCATTTCCCTCTTTCTTTTAATTTTCTTTATTAAAATATCTCCTCAAACCTATAAATATCTCCTATTATTTGTTGGGTTTCCTTTTGTCTTAACAATTTTTTAAACTTACACTTAAAACAATTGTTATAAAATATTTTAATTTAGATAATTACTTCTTTTAGGTAAGATAAAATACTTCATGTTCTTAATAGTTTTTCATAAAAATACAGCCTTATAGAATAAGGAATTTCCATAAAAATTCTTTAGCCTTATAGAATCACATATTAATTAGAATTTTAATTTAGTAATTTATGTTTTAGTAACTTATGTCTAGTTAACATCCAAAAGAATGCAATTTCATACTGCTCCTTACATATATGAAAACACATTTAATAGACTCAAATATATTGTCTTTTGCTAATGTTAAGAAGCCAAGAAACTTTATATTTATCAATGCTAAGAGTTTAATTTACTTATATACAATTTGGATTTTTAAGACATTTATAAAAACTTAGATCATTTATATTTACCTAATTTACCCATTTTAATAGCTATAGTTAGCACTTTAAGTCATTATTTTTAATAAATAAAAACCCTAAAAACAATGAACATTACAATATAAACAACAAATAGGAACAGACAATATAATCCTAATTGTCTAAGCTAAAAAAATTCTGTTAATTTTATTATATATATTAATTTATTGGTGCATTGTAATTATACATTTTGATACACATCAGGGTAGCAGCATCATACATGCACACATTGCTCATTTAGCCCTCCCTCAAATCCCACCCAATTCCCTCCCCCTTCCCTCCCTTTCGTGCTCCACATAGTGATTGAGTCTTATAAATTTTTGTATATATATATCTTTTATTTTACCAACTAACTGAAATTAACTTATTTTTTAAAGACTTAAGTCATGTGAACTAAAAGGTATTTGGATCCATTTTTCCTGGTGTTGTATTTTTTTTTTAATTCATGAGTATTCTTAGTCTAGATAAGCCAATTTTGGTACCATGTAGACAGTAGACAGACAATACACTCATGGATACAAACATAAAAAAAAATAGACAGCAAACATATATCTTATAACTAACTTGCCAGGCTTCACATTAGGGCCAAGTCAGGTAATAACAACAAAAACCTGGCTTCCTCCTATTTTTTTCTAAGTCCTTTGCCTTTCATTTATTTAATATGCACCCAAGGGACAAGTTCTCAGAGATCTATACTGAATTACTCATGTTCTTGTAAATTTTTAATCCTTTAAGGTGTTTTCTTGTTTTGTTCGGAAAAGAAAAAAGAAAAGAATCTTTCTATCGGAATCAAACTTGGTGTCTCTCTGCTGTCAATCTACTATGGCCAGTGGCCCTGCCATGGAGATTGGCAGCTTAATTTGTCTGCTGACTGTTGGCAATACAAGAGTCCTATTTCCCCAATATGCAAGTCTCAGGGTGCTCTCTTATTCCCTACTGGATCCTCCAAGCCAGCTTGGAGTCCTCAGAAAAAAATTCCCTTATGAGTCTCCCGGCCAGCTCAGGGTCCTCAGAAGAAAAAAAAAAGTGTTTTTTTTTTTTTTACAGGAAAAAAAATCCCTGAGTTCCCAAGTAATTTAGGTGCACTTAAGAATTTGCAATTTTATGATAACAATGATACAAAACCTCAGTGGAGAATTTTAAAGGGATCCCAGGTCATTCTTAGATAAAGTGGAGAGGTGGAGCCATTTTTCTTTAAACAGTATTAAACAGTATCATTTGGGTATTTATCTTAATTAAGACAAGAAGTCACACAAAGAGGCTGTACCTACTTAAAATGACAAGATTGAACTCACTTTTTTTTTTCTAAATAAATCAACATATTTTAGTTAAGGCCAAGTTCCGAGAATGTTCCCTAGCTGACATTAACTGCATAGGACAAACTGATTGGTCTTACTAGAGCATAAAACACATTTACATGTACAAAAGAGTGAAAAGATTGGCCTTTAAGAAGTATTGGATCTAAATATGTGGTTCTTAGTGAAGGTAGCTCCCTTGACTGTTACATCAAGGTGTGTCTCTGAAGGACCCCAGAGTTGACAAAATGTGGGGTTACTCAAAATGCTTGGAGACTCATGCCTCATGTGCATTTTCTGAATGAGCAATTTAAGTTCCCTCTGGCCCAGGAATGGGGCATGTTACCTTAAAGGGTTGGCCTTATCTTCAGCACTTTTAATGAACAAGTACTCCTCTACTAAGGGGAAATGAGCGTTGTGAGGAAGAGAGAGAGAAAGAGAAAGAAAGAGACAGAGAGAGAAAAATCTTCCTTTAAGTTTCATGGCTATCTGAGGATTAAAAGTAACAATTTAGTCTCAAAAGGAGTTTGGGAAATGTTTCTTACGTTTAAGAATGATTTACACAATAAAACACCAATAGATTGCTAAGAAGCCCATGGGAAGTCCTGTAGCAGAGAAAGGGAGAAGAAAAGGGAAAAGACAGAAAATTGAGGCCATGGGAGACTTTTGAGTTCAAAAATTCTCACCTGGCCTCTAAGGACAGCATCAGTTGCCATCCTATTCCTATTTGAATCTGAATGGCATGGGGAATTCCCCTGCCTCCCATAAACGGGGAGCCATGGCAAATAGAGCTGACTGAGTTTATGCTCTTTTGGTCCATGAAAGTGAAGGACAGGCATTTTACACATGCACATAAATGAAAACATTTAAAGACAAGGGGAAAAAACCAAACACGTTTCAGTAGACTTACCGATGTCGATGTCTCTGAAAGTCCCATGTTCCGGAGCCAGAAATGTCACAGGGTGACGGGTTCATTCCTTACCTCAGGAACTCAGGATCAGTGGGGTCACATAAATGAAAACATTTAAAGACAAGGGAAAAAAAACAAAAACATTTCAGTAGATTAACCAATGTTGATGTCTCTGAAAGCCCCACGTTCGGGAGCCAGAAATGTCACAGGGTGACAGATTCATTCCTCACCTCAGGAACTCAGGATCAGTGGGGTCTTTGGCTTCCATGGCAGAAAAGAATTTCAGCATATGCCTGTCAGAGACAGAGGTTTGTTTAGGAAAGTGGGGGGTACACATTCAAGGGCGAATGCAGGCCATTTCAAGAGTGAGAGAGTGGGTCTTTACAGTCCTTCTTTTATAGGAGGCCCCATGAGGGGCTCATGGCAGGGATGGGGGTTTGGTCTCCTTTTTTTGAATCCTCAGGTTCCTGCCATTTCAGTGATGGGTGCTGGGTGATGCCTGGACTTGGTCAATGGTCAGACATTTTTAGGGATCCTTTATTTACCAAGCATCTCATGAATTAGGTGGAGAGAGAGGCCATTACAATTAAAAGTGAGAATTTTTGCCTAGGAAAAAAGTAGGCCCTGTAGAGTGAAGGGTTATGAAGTTTCTATATTTTAAAACTATAATTCCTCCTTCCTTTCCAGTTTGCCTCCTTTCTACCTATAATTTTTATTTTTTCTATCCTACCTCAGTAAGAAGTCTCTAATAGTCAGACTGAAGTCTTTGTGTGAGGACCAGGGTGTTAGGGGCCATTCATTCTAAGATCACTAATGAATTCTGTCCAACTGCTGGTACCAGAGACCTCCTTGCTCTACCTGTGGAAAATGCACAGCCATTTTTCCAAATTTCTATCTCTACTTTTTCTGTGATTCCAAGTATGAATTTTCTCTAGTCTCTTCTTGAGAAGACAGCTCTATGATGTCTACGATTTGTATCCTTGTATGCTCATTCATACGGGATTAGTGAAATGCCATGAGAACATGAAAATTACAAACATGCAATTTAAAGCATATTTTATTGAAATATTCTCACTTATATATTCTTGAAAAAAAATTTATATCCTCAATTGAAATTTTAAATGATTGAGTAATTAGAAATTGGTAGAGTCCTAACCAAAACTCATTTCAAATACTTTACATAATAAATTGTGAATATCTGGTAATTTATACCATTTTACAAAAACATGACAAAAATGTTCTAGGTTTTTATTTGAAGATGCATGAAAGACAATAGTTCATCAAACCCCCAAAAGTAGAAAGATTAGAAAAGCAAAAATATAATGAAATAGTATTATAGAGACAATAGTGATAATCAACAAAGACAGAACTTGGTTTTTTGAAGAGATCAATAAATTTGATAAAATATTTTCTATATTGGTAAAGAAATAATAGAGAAAAATACTAAACAAAATATCATGAATTAAAAGGAGGAAATTAATATAATTCTACAAAGAAAAAGTGATACAATGATTTCATTGTTTTATGTCAATAAATTAAACAATTTAGATAAATGAGTTAATTCCTTAAAGAACAAAATTTTCTATAGATGACTAAAGAACTAGAAAGATACAAGTTAGATTCAATTGAAAGAAAAAATAATTACATATTTTCAACATGTAACTATTTTTAACCTTTGTAAATAGATTTCTTAGTGAATTTGCCAAATGATTAAGGAAAAATAACACTAATTCTAAATGAACTCTTCTGGAGAGCAGCAATTGTGGAAACCATACCTGATTTTTTAAAGGATGTGTGCCAAAACCTGAGACAAACATTATAATGAACAAAACAGAAAATTTGCATCATCAACAAAAATGCACACATTTTTTCATGATAAATCAGCAAATCAAGTCAACCAATACATAAAGGTGATGATCCATCACAACTTTGCCTGACGATTGAGAGGGCAGAGGAATTGAAGGCATTGGACAATGATTAAAGCTAAATGCAGAAAAATTTGTGTAATACAATTCAAAGATTACTTGATAATATTATTTGTTAGTAAAATAGCCAAAAATTAAACAGAAGGAACTTAGAAAAATTCACGTTTTTGAGAAATACAAAGCAATGTTCAAATATACATTAAAGTATAAAATCTATGAGTTTAAATAAAAAGCAAGAGTGATTTAGTCTGCTATTGAAAGCCATAACTCTAAAATAACATATATGATAAAAGTGGAAAGAGCAGGCTTTTTAGGAGATAGAAAAATGACTTACTACATTAAAAACTAATATTATGTCTTTACATTTTACCATATCAAGTGGTGAGCATCGAATGGAATAGAAGACCAATTTTTTTTTTTTTTTGCGGTACTGGGAATTGAACCCAGGGGAATTCTACCTATGAGCTACGCCCCCAGCCCTATTTTTTATTCTTTATTTTGAACAGGGTCTCACTAAGTTGCAGAGGGCCTCACTAAGTATCTGAGGCTGGCCGAGAATCTGCGATCCTGTCTTAGCCTCCCAAGTACTGGAATTACAAGCGTGCACCACCATGCCCGGCTTAATACCAAATTTTAAAGATGAAATTTGAGGTCTGTGGAATAAATAGTAAAGTTGGGGGTGGGGGAGAGTTTATTAAATGAGACTAAGAAGAGACATATTTATGTTATTTGTTAACTATATAAATATTAATCTATAATAAAGAGCACAACGGGCAAAGTTGGTAGATAGCTGACAAGTGGAAATGTTTATGATATTAAAACAGGAAAAGTCTAAGACTAAATTATACAAGCAACTCCTACAAATAAGTAAGAAAATGACAGAAAACCTAATAGAATAGTCTGAAAGAAATACAAAAGGAAAATTTATATAAAGAAATCCTAAATGACTAGTGAAAACATGATAAAGCATATCACCTTGCAAGTGGTAGGAGGAATACTGAAAATGATGAGATGGTAATTTACAGCTGTGGGTTTGTCAGGGATTAGAAAGGTGTGGTAGAGTATGCAAATCCTCATGCATTAGTGCTAAGAACCCAAACAGGAAGTGCTATCCCATAGATCAGGCAGCAGTCCTTAGTCAGACAAAGAATATGTGTTTCTCATGATCCATCAATAACTCCTCAATGTACACAGGACAGAAACAAGATAGCAGAAGGGGATGTACAACGTGTTTAGCATTGTTTGTGTTAGCAGGCAGTGAGAAGCAAGGCCCAGAGTTCATCGATATGGTATTATATAAATAAAATGAAGTAGATACATTTCACAATATCTATATAACATTAAAAAGCACTAATTGTTTGCATATAAAACAGTATGGAATGGGCTAAAAAACAAGTATAAAAAATAGAAACTGTATTCGCTTAAAACACATTTACACAAAACTTGCATTGTGTATTTTGAAAAGGACGTAGAAAGTAAATTAGAGTGTCTGCTGAGAAGAGAGGAAATGAATTGGAAATTATAAATAAAGGGGGGAATAATGATGGATGATGATAGCACACCCCAAAATAAACACAGGACTACCTCACTTTGGTACTGAATTCCAAAAAATAAAAACTAAAAACAAAAAAATAAAAAAGAAAGTATTAAACAAATGAAGTGATAGTAACAGTTAAGCTCATTGGCTAAGCATTTTTGAAATAAATACAAAAGAGGAAATGAATCTCTCAAATATGACGGTCCTGGGAGAGGTGGAGGTCTTGAAATCAGAGTGTCAGATAAATCTAAATGACTTTCAATGGGAAATGCCTGAAAAAGATTAAGCAGCGTGCCATTTGCAAATGATCTTCTATGGCCTCAATATCTGCGACAGCAGCTGCCACAAAACAGTTGTACAATAACTAATAACTGAATGAAAATGAATAAAGGGTTCAATGCTTCCTACCTTTTGTTAGTCAGTTGTTATGGTAAAATTTGGTAAAAGCATCAAAGTATCCAACCTTCTTTATTATACATGTAAACTGCTGCTTGGGGAACAAAAATGAAAAGAAAAGCATGTTGCCATCTGGACACAAATACCCTCTTTCTTCCTGCAGTCTTGGGCTTATTACCTATGGGCATAAAATAAAATGCCAAGTGCTGCTTGCAACTGATCCAAAATTAAATAGCTTCTGAATGTGAAAGATGCCATCTCTAGGCTGTAACTATTGGACTGGAGTCTAAGCCTGAAAGTCAATATTTTTCTCTTATTACCTGGCTATGGACATTCAGTGTATATGTCTGCCAGCGAATAAAGAATGAGAGAAAAGTAGCTCGGGATGAAAGGGCTCATATATTTTATAGTGTCATTATAGAACCTGACTACATCAAAGGTACAATATGTCAACTGTCAGTAATAGTGCTTTTTCCAGATGCCATTAGTCCTGTGAAGGTAGAAAGGCAATAAAAAATGGTTTTGCATTTAGACACCAGCCTGTCACCTTGAAGGTGGCCTTGAACATTATATGCAAAATTGGCATCTGCATATTGAGCTACAAAAAAATTTTGGTAAAAGAACCTGTGAAATAATACTAAAACTTACATCTTACCATGTTGGAATACATACAATTAGATATCCCCAAATATTTTCTTGCATAGATTTTCTCAATATTACTCTATTTGCATACATGTATGGATTAAATTTTGACTGGTTAAGGAATTGTATCATTTACATTATATAACAAATTAAAATATCATATATGTAAATGATAGAAGAGGATTGATATCTTTAAAGTTTTCTAGCAGAAAGATGTTATAGAAGAAAGCAAGAATCTGAAAAAAAGAGTTATTCAGCTAAATGAGGAATGGGTTTGAAACAAGGTTATTCAAAGCAATAAAGCTAAAACATGAACACAGCACATTCAGTTGTTGAATTCATTCTTACAAAGAACAAATAGTGTCATGAAGTGAAGTCTGTGTCCATCTGAGGTTTCTTTGGTTGAAATGATTGAAGGACCTAAATCTGTGTTACATTCTGAGCTACTCAGAGCTAATTTGAGGACCAAACCATTTATCTCCCATATGGGAGATAGGTCCTAGCTAAGGCATGCAACTAACCACGTAAAAACAGGACTTCGTTTTTTATGCACAAAATAAAGGACCTGGGTTGATAATGATATACATGTTTCCATGTTTTTCATGAGCAAGGTATATTGATCTATAGGTTCAATGCAATTCCTATAAAAGAAACAAGACAACACACACACACACACACACACTAAATAAACTTAGCAAGATTCTTTGGAGATGTAGATAAGATTACCCTAAATTTAATATGAGTAACATTCCCTAGAATAGCGAAAGAATACTTTTTTGTTTGTTTGTTTTTCTGTTTTTCTATACATTTATTGGTGCATTATCGTCTCACATCATAAGATAAATCATAGTGATAGTGAAATACATGCCTGTGCTTTGGGGATCATATTTAGAAAGTCAAGGTCCAGATCACTGTCAAGAAACTTCTTCCAGTTTTTAGAGATTCAGGTCGTATGTTTAAGTTTAATCCATTTTCAGTGGATTATTTTTTTGTGTGTATGGTGGGAGAAGGGTTCAATTTCATTCTTTTGCATGTGAATATCCAGTATTTGCAAATTCATTTATTGAAAAGACTATCTCCATTGTGTGTTCTTGGCATCTTTGTCAAAGATCAACTGGCTGTAAATGCATACACTGTATACCTTTTTGTTGGTTAATATTGTTTATAGATCAAATAAACATTAAATGAAAACATAGAGGAATATATTCAAAACCATATGGTATAGGGCCTATAGAATAGTATTTTCAATCCTATTTTATTAAGTTTGTGTTATTGAAAAAACAATATTTCAAACATTATAGTCAAAGAGGTTTAATTTTTACAAACTATTAAATGTTCAAAATCATGCCTTGAATAAGTTTGCCTCATATGTATGCAAATTTTTCCTTTTTTCTAGATTTTTTTTATTTCTTCCTGTGGATAAAAAAGATATTTGATTATATTTCATCATTAGGAGTATCCAGACTTTTTATATAATACATGTGTTAAATAAGTTCTACTTTATTCTTAAAGACCTTTCAGTTAGCCCTTTAATTAGCATTCTCCTTACATTACTTCTTTTTCCCTAATATATAGTATTTCCATTTATTCATCTTAATTTTTCTCTTTAGTATGTTAGCTTTACTCTTTTATCTAGGAATTTTTTGGTAGATTATTCATATTTTAAAATAGATTACAGTATTGATAAATACCATTAACTTGTGAATGATTTGGAGTGACTGATACATATAATTACTAAGACATCTCTTCAGACCTTCTAATTGTCAAAATAAAACAAAATCTGATAGCCAGTACTAGACTTAGGCAGTTCACAGTTTTTTATTCTTGTTTTAATATGCCTACTTCCCTGGATACTCCTTCAAGAGGATACACTGGATATTCACATTGGCTCATTGGCCCAAAAGTTCCCAAGTGTCTTTAAATTAAAAACTCTTGTTACTAACGTTCAGCTCTCTCATTTTCACAAGGTTTTACAGTGCTAAATGGTTTCCAAAGATCTATATCGTCTATCAAATCTATCAAGTAAAATGGCATAGAAGATTATTTAATTTTACAAATTAACAAGTTAAATCTCAGATTAAGTGACTTTACTGAGATCTTAAAATGATGCATCTAGAGAGTCAGGCAATCTTCATCTAAGCCAACTAAATGTGTCAGTATTTGTTGAAGAATAAATGAAAGTCTCTGCTTTATTACATCTGTAGACTATCTTTAAAAGGAAGAAAATCAGACTACTACTCAGGCACGGTTAATGATTAAATTATGAATGTATTTGGAATCAAGAAAATAGGGAATATATTCTGAGTTTTTAAGTACAAATAAAAGTTTTGCCCTTGTTTTACTGCTGATTGAAGATATAAATTATCTTGCATTCCTGACAGAGTTATAGCAAAACATCTGCCACTGGTTATAAACTAACACAGCACATACACACTTTGGGAATGAATAAAATATGCAATAAAGACTGAGAGAGTGACATCATAAGTTAGACATAATAATAATATATTCAGATTCAAGGACAGTGTTAGGACAAATATTTTATCTATAGCAACAGCAATGACACTTGCCAAATTGAAGTTGAGATACACCTATAATTTTTACAATACTCAGCAACCATTTTTCATTAATTTTGCTCTACCAAAAATTGCTTAGGAATAAATCCAGATGGCTTGCTTAGTCAACTTTTTGAGAAATACAATTTTGCCATTTGGATATAACTTTGTATAAAATTTCTGTTGATCTACTGACGGACTATTTGGATTTAAGTTAATTTTCTTTAGCTTCAGAAGTTCATGGCAAAGTATTTTTAGAAAAATTTTAAAGTAATATTTTATCTGCTGAATATATGTTTTGGAGATAGTTAGATGATAGAGAGAAAAAGATGCTCCTCAATTCATTGAGTTATGTCCTGAAAAATCTATTGAAATTTAAAATATCAAGTTGAAAATTCATCTCATACACCTACTGAGCATCCTAGCTTAGCAACACAGCACCTGGTGGAGCAGCAATTGTTCCCCTGTGATCACATGGCTGACTAGTACAGCAACTCACTGTTGCTGTTCAGCACCCCCAGAGAGTACCACACTGCATGTTGCTAGCCAAGGATAAAAACAAAATTTTAAATTAGAAATATTGTTTCTACCAAATATATATCACTCTCACACCAACATCAAGTTGAAAGATCATATGCCAAGCCATCTTAAGTTTAGGAATATATTCAAATATTTATTTATTTAACAATAATGCTTATATTTGGACATTTGATACTCTACAGATACCATAATACATTTTACTCATTTGATTTATATTTCATTCTCTCTGACTGACTTCTGTAGTATGTTTTTGTCTTCTTCACACATTACAGTACTATTATTCTATAAACATTAGAATGGTAGTATATCAAAATATTTTAAATCTGATCCTTAATTTGCAAGCCTTACTAATTTTCATTATATCATAACCAGTTTTCCTTAGAAAATAGCTTAGTGTGTTCACATCTGAATGGTGGCCTTATAAGAATTGTTTTCTTTTAATGACTGCATTTTCACATTTTGTGTGATAAAATCTACTAATTTTATAATTAAAATATTTTCTAATAACATCCATTTCAGATATTTCCATAAAAATCAACATTGCATAAGTAGTAATTCAAGGAATATTTACTTGAGTGTTTCTGCTTTCAAGGTACTGCGTTAAATATAAGATGAGAAATTTGACTCATTATCTATTAGGGAAAGAGGCAAATAAAGTAATTGCAACACAGTGAGAGATATGCACTTTTGTAGGAAGATATAGAATATTATATTGTCTAAACACAAAGAGATGTATAGCGGAAGTAGTGATATCTCAATAGCAAGATGAATAGGAAATAATCAATAAAATTGTTAAGAGAATGACTCTCCAGGCCCAGGGTGTATTTATGAGAACTTGATTCAGCAAAAGGCCTGACTTCTTCAAATAATGTCTATGAATTTAGAAAGCTAAACCATGGAATGAAGATAACTATGGAGGAAATCTCTAAACAGATAAACTAGGAATATAAATAAAATCAATGTGAGTTGATTATTTTCATCTTAAAAATTATTACTCTTAAGTTACTAGAGTAACTTTTAACAATTTAAGGATATTTAAATTTAAAGATTTAAGAAAGTTAAAAGGTTTAAGAAAATTAAAAGATTTAAGAGAAACAATTTAAATATTTTAAAATAAGGAAGGATCAAAGATTTTTAAATTAAATTTAAAGATTTTTAAATTTCTAAAAGTTAAAAATAATTTAACATTTAAAGATTTAAAACAGATTTGCAGCCGAGCATGGTGGCACATGCTTGTAATCCCAGCATTTGGGAGGCTGAGACAGGAGGGTCGCAGGTTTGCGACCAACCTCAGCAACTTGTGAGGCACACCGCAACTTAGCGAGACCCTGTTTCAAAATAAAGCATAAGGCCGGGCGTGGTGGCGCACGCTTGTAATCCCAGTACTTTGGGAGGCGGAGACCGGAGGAT
>PVJS01019547.1:0-33595 GCA_004027185.1 Glis glis | reverse complement strand
GCGGGGAGTGCCGAGCGCATCGAACCGAGGCGGGGCGGGGCGGGGAGCGCCGAGCGCGTCCAACAGGGGCGGGGCGGGGAAAGCCGAGAGCATCCAACCAAGGCGTGGGAAGGGGGGCAGCTCCGAGCGCATCCAACCGGGGCGGTGCGGAGAACTCCGAGCTCGTCCGCGCCGGCTGCTGAGTCGCTGGACCAGCAAGAGACGCCGCCGCCTCCTGGCGGTCAGAGGAGACCAGGACCGGGGGCGGGCCTGGACCACGACAGGACCAGAGTCCACGCGGCACCGGGGTCATCCGGGACGCACGGGCCCACGGGACACATCCTGGTCACCTGGGTGTGGCCGTCCCCTGAGCTGGCTGCCCTCCGGCTCCCCTTCCCGGGCAGTGCACCCCACCTCCTAGAGCCCCAGCTCGCTCGGCCCCTGCCTCCCACCTCCTGCGGATGTGATTAGATGGAGAACACTGAAGTTGGGAGATGACCCGGGTTGTTCAGACCTGTACTTAATGCCATCACATGCATCTTTATAAGAGGAAGGCAGAGGGAATTGACACCATGTGAAGACGGAGGCAGAGAGTGGAGTGACGAGCAGCCACAAGCAAGGGGCACCTGGAGACATCAAAAGCTGGGAGACAGCCAGGCGCGGGGGCGCACGCCTGTAATCCCAGTACTTAAGAGGTTAAGACAGGAGGATCGCGGGTTCAAGACCCAGCCTCAGCAACTCAGCAAGACTCTGCTTCAAAATAAAAAATAAAAAGGGTAAAAAGGGCTGAGGTGGTAGTTCGGAGGTAGAATGCCCCTGGGTTCAATTCTCAGCACCAAACCCCGCAAAACACTCTGTTGGCAGAGACCTACCTTTCTGAGAGAAGAAAGGTATATAAGAACCCACAGACCTAGAGAAAGTGGTCTCCGGCCCCAACTTTCTATGAAGCAGGAATGGATGATGAGCCGAATCCCCAACCCTGCATTCAGACCGGTTGAAGGGAGGAGGAAGACAGCACAGGATGCTGTGAGTGCCTGGCCCTGGCCAGGGCAGAGAGCACAGGTATGCAACCCGCCTGGAGGAAGCTGCTGGAGGGGCGTCCTTGTTACCAGCCTTCCGTGCTGAGTTGGCTCAGCTTCCTCCATACTCCTCCGTTTGGCCCTGCCATGGGCCTACTCTTGGGGCCCAGCCTCTGTTAGGGGTGATTTTTTTTCTTTTGTACTGGGGATTAAACCCAAGGGTATTCTACCTCTGAGCTACACCCCAGCCCTTTTTATTTTGAAACAGGGTCTCAGATGGGTGTGGTGGCACACACCTGTAATCCTAGTACTTGGGAGGCTGAGACAGTTGGATCACAGGTTCAAAATAAAAAAAATAAAAAATAAATAAAAAGGGCTGGGGTGTAGCTTGGAAGTAGAATGCCCCTGGGTTCCATCCCCAGTACCACACACACAAAAAAAAAAAAAAAGTAGAAAAGAAAGAAACAGTATCTCGCTAAGTTGTGGATACAGACCATGAACTGTGACCCTCCTGCCTCAGCCTTCCAAGTCCTGGGACAACAGGCATGTAGAGTTCACTTTTGTTTCACAGAGGTGCCACTTTGACTTGCTGTAGCTCGCCCCGCTGTGGGACATAACTTCTTCCCCTGTTGCCTCAGTTCCTGGGGCTGCCGTAACAAGTTGCCACACACTGGGTGCTGAGAGGGTTCTGGGGGTGTGGGCAGGGCTGCTCCTCCCACAGGTCTTGGGGAGAGCCTTCTGCCTCTTGTAGCTGTGGCAGCTCCCTGTGCTGTGCCCTGCAGGCCAAGGCCCCGCCGCCTGTGTGCTCCGTGAGCATCTCCACAGGGCCCACGGCACAGGGCTGGGAGACTTCCTAGGATACAAGAGGAAGTCCTTTAATCAAAACTCAGAAAATAAAAGGAGAAAAAGCAACGGTTTGGCCCGGGTCGATAGGAGGATTCATCTGCATAGCCCTCCATCCTCCTGAGCAGGACCCAAGGGGGGAGGAGAGGCTGCTGTAGGGGTCCCTTTAGCTTGGCATCTTTTTGTGTGTGTGCGTGTGTGGTACTGGGGATTGAACCCAGGGGCACTCTACCTCTGAGCTACACCCCTAGCCCTATTTTATTTTTATTTTGAAACAGAGTCTCACTAGGTTGATGAGAGTCTCACTACTTGCTGAGGCTGGTCGCAAACCTGCAATCATCCTGTCTCAGCCTTTCAAGTACTGGGATTACAAGCATGCGCCACCACGCCCGGCTTGTAATCCCAGTTCTTTGGGAGGCGGAGACTGGAGGATCCAGGTTCGCGGCCAGCCTCAGCTTGCGCGCTCTCTCTCTCTCTCTCTCTCTCTCTCTCCCTCTCCCTCTCTTTCTCTCTCTCTCTCTCTCTCTTTCTCTCTCTCTCTCTCTCTCTACCTAGTGAGGCCCTCTGCAACTTCGTGAGACCTGGTTTCAAAATAAAGTATAAAAAAAATAGGGCCGGGGGTGTAGCGCGGAGGTAGAACGCCCCTGGGTTCAATCCCCGGTACCGCAAAAAAAAAAAAAGTACTGGGATTACAGGCATGTGTCACCACACCCAGCATCTTCTTTGTGTGTGTGTGTGTGGTACTGGGGATTGAACCCAGGGGCACTCTACCTCTGAGCTACACCCCCAGCCCTTTCTATTTTGGAACAGGGCTTCACTATATTACTGAGTCTGGCCTCAAACCCTCCATCCTCCTGTTTCAGCCTCCCAAGTACTGGGAGTACAGTACCATGCCTGGCTTCAGCCTCTTCCTGCATCTCTCCTCATCACAAACCTGGGGAGGAACGGCCGGAGCTCTGCTGTCAGGACGACCTGCCAGGCGGGCCATGCCTAGGGGAAGTACTGTCCCCTTCGAGTTCACAGTCGGCCCACAGCCACTCCTCTGCTTCCCACGTCACGCCCAGGTGGCTGACTTCCCCACTGCAGGCCTTCAGTGGCCAGGGGCATCTGTGCTCCATCGTCTCCGGGTAAAGGCGTTGCAGAACTGTGAAAACTCTATAAACCGTTGATGGAACCTGAGGACACCTGAGCATTCCCTAGTTCACGTGTTCCTGTTCAATCCCCAGCGTTCCATCTCCCCTTCAACCTCCAGCTACAGCAGAAAGACCAGGAGACTGCCCTGTGCCCCGGGGCTTCATGAAGCCAGCATGGCCTTTGGCATGTCACTGGTCTCCAGGGAGGCACAGCAGCCCCTCTCTGATACTTCACTGGACAGGCACGGCTGGTACTAATTTTTGGTGCCTCCCACTTTCTTCCTCTGCCTTTCTTTTTGGGAAAAGGAATCTTTTCTAACAGGTGACACAGGTCACAAATGAAGCCTTGTGGATCAGCACTGTGAACGGTCCCTAACCTGCAATGGCTCTGCCAGGCCGTGAAGCAGGTGAAGAAATGGCTATGAGATACCTGAGTTAGGTAAAGCCAGCCCAGCCAGGACTGGTGGCGCATGCCTGTAATCCCAATACTTGGGAGGCTGAGGCAGGAGGATCATGGGTTCAAGATCAGCCTCAGCAACTTAGTGAGACCCTCAGTAACTTGGAGAGACCCTGTTTCAAAATTAAAAAGGGCTGTGGGTATAGCTCAAAGATAGGAAACCCCTGTGTTCAATCCCTAGTACCAAAGAAAGAAAGAAAGAAAGAAAAAAAGCCTACACAGCCCAAAATTCTACCAAGAGAAGAACAAGTATATGCTTTATTGTTGAGAAACATTTTCTTAAATAAGTATTTTTACTTCATTCTTTACTGAAACAGCTTTCTCCTGATTGATCTGTTAAAACTACGTTGCTGTGTTCAACGTAACTAGAGAGATCTTTGGCATATCTTCCTGTAGCTTCATAACCTATAGAACACCTTGTACAAAAAGATGTAGATTTACAGAAAAATATGTATATAAATCACTTGTTAATCCCAAAATGTAGTAAACATAGCAAAAACTTTATCAAATCCATTCCATACCCAAACCGCACAGGTCTGTGGCACATATTCTCTGCATCTGTCCAAGTTTACAGATGGGTGCTCTGATGCTGAAAAGGAGGTTTACAAAAAGGCCGCACTTGCGACGTCGATGACGCTGGATCATCTCGCTGTCACTGCTTCTCAAATTCCCTTGAGCATGGACACCACACACACATCTCCCTGGTCTCGCAATCGCAGTTACTTTCAGGAAAAAGTGGCTGCGATTGTGGTAAGAGTAACATTCAGAAGTTCATGTTATTGAGAGCGGAGCAGGGTATGCATTTTCCCTTCGTGAACACAGTTCTAGAACGAGAGCTTCATGCACATCCACATGGAAACGTCAGTCATGCGTGTCGGGTGTCAGCGCGCCTGCAGGGCCCACACGCACCACGCAGCAGCATCTTTGGCGGGGCGGGGGAGCGTGTTTCTGGAGTCTGGAATGGCCTTCCCTCCTCCGGGCTCAACTACTCCAGCTTCTCCTGGAGAGGTCGGCGGGTTTCTTGTTAGTGTCTTCCCTAGGAAATCTTGCAGCCGTTTCTGGTGCAGTTTTGGGGTGGACTCTGGGGCGGGCGGTTGGCCTTGGCTTTGCGGAGGCTGCTTCTCTTGTGGGTGGAGCTGGTGGTCAGGGAGTAGGAGCGGCCATGCATCATCCTGGCGTTCAGGCCGTTGGCCATGGAGAAGGATTTGAGGCGGCTTCTTAAGGCAGTGGGGAGCGGGAGCTTGTCGACCAGGTGCACGGGCGTGCAGGACACCACAGCGCGGCAGCACAGGTCTTGCAGGCTCAGCACTTGGGAAAGACAGAGATAAGCTTAGTTTAGTTGTCCCTGCCTGGGGCCAGTCACTGGGGCCCACACCTCCTGCCCTCCCTCCCTCCTCCCTTCCTGGGATCTTGGGACACCTGTGACTGTGGTGTGTGTGTGTGTGTGTGTGTGTGTGTGTGTGTTACTGGGGATTGAACCCAGGGGTGTTCTACCTCCAAGCTACACACCCCCAGCCCTTCTTCTTCTTTTGTGTGTGTGTGTGTGTGTGTGTGTGTGTGTGTGTGGTTCCGGGGATTGAATTCAGGGACATTCCACCTCTGAGCTACACCCCCAGCCCTATTTTATCTTTTGTTTTGTTTTTGCAGTACTGGGGATTGAACCCAGGAACATACTACCTCTGAGCTATACCCCCAGCCCTATTTTTTATTCTTTATTTTTGAAACAGGGTCTCACTAAGTTGCAGAGGGCCTCACTAAGTAGCTGAAGCTGGCCACGAACCCGGATCCTCCTGTCTCAGCCTCCCAAGTACTGGGATTACAAGCGTGCGCCACCACACCAGCCTATTTTTTGTTTTGGAAACAGGGTCTCACTAGGTTGCTGAGGTTGTCCTTGAACCTATGATCCTCCTGTCTCAGCCTCCCAAGTACTAGGATTACAGGCATGCGCCACCACACCGGGCTTATTTTTTGTTTTGAAACAAGGTCTCAGCCAGATGTGGTGGCACACACTTGTAATCCTAGTACTTGGGAGGCTGAGACAGGAGGATTGCAGGTTTGAGGACAGCCTCCGCAATTTAGTGAGGCTCTTAGCAAACTAATGAGACCCTGTTCCCAAATAGGAAATAAAATCAGTCTAGGGGTATAGCTCAGAGATAGAATGTCTCTGGGTTCAATCCCCAGTACCACACACACACACACACACACACACACAAAAAAAAAAAAAAAAAAAACAGAGTCTCACTAGGTTGCTGAAAGTCTAACTTGTTGAGGCTAGCCTTGAACCTGTGATCCTCCTGTCTCAGTCTACCAAGTACTGGGATTACAGGAGTGCACCACCACACCCAGCTTATTTTTTGTTTTGAAATAGGGTCTCACTAGGTTCCTGAAAGTCTCGCTAGCTTCCTGAGACTGATCTCGAACCTGCAATCCTCCTGTCTCAGCCTCCCAAGTACTGGGATTACAGGTGTGTGCCACCACGCCTGGCTGGCTGTGATACTTATGAATGGCGCAAACCCTTTGCCTTCACCTCTGCCCAAGCACAGACCACAGAAATTCTTCCTGTGAGCATTCTCCCAAAGCCGTAATAATCATTTCCCTCAAATTAAACACATTCACTTTTTGAGAATGGACATGGTGGCCTCGAGACAGGTGCTGTGGGGCTCACAGGTCCAGGGGGCTGTCAAACGACCTTCATGGGCGGCCCTCCCGACCTACCCTTGCTGGGCCTCCAGAGCCGGTCCATGCCGTGGCGCAGGAGCACGATCCTGGCCAGCTCCGTGAAGGACTCTGTGATGTTGAAATTGCAGAGAGGGCTGACCTCGAAGAAGGTCACGCCCAGGCGCTCAGCGTAGGCCTGGGCCTGCTCGGTGGGCACCTGCCGCTTGAATGCCAGGTGCAGACGGTTCCCCACCAGGATCTTAGGGACGCCAGGCGCGTGCTGGAGTGTGGAGAGGCGAGGAAAGCAGGTTACAGGTGTGCACTTTGCTGCCATTGGCACCAGGAGCGTCCTGGGTTGAATGCTGTCCCCCTCAGAATGGGACCTTGTTTGGAAATGGGGTCTTGCACATGTAACTACTTGAGATGGGGTCATGCTGATCTAATGGCTGGTGTCCTCATAAGAAGAGGGAGGGGTGCAGGGGGAAGCCACGGGAGGGCGGAGGCAGAGGGTGGAGAGAAGGGGCCAACACCAGCGAACACCATGACTGCTGCAAGCACCAGAAGCTGGGAGGGACAGGAGTGCCCCCCCCCCCGAGCTCTGGGGAGACACAGCCCTGCCGACACCTTGATTTTGGATTCCTGCCCCGGAACCGCAAGAAAATAAATGTCTGTTGTTTTAAGACACCGGGTTGTGGTCACTTGCTATGGCAGCCACAGGACCCTAACCCAGCAGGCTTGGTACTGACCACTCATGTCCCCATAGAGAGTGGGGCTGGCTCCCTGTCACTGTCCACCACCCCTCCCAGCCCCACCAGCAGGGTGAAGCAGGCAGAACCCTGGTGCCTGATCTGGGGCACAGCAGGTCCTCTGTCCACTCTGGAGCCAGATCCCTGGGCTTTGGAGGTTCTCTGTGGTTACACTGGGGGCCCAGCCCACTCCAGTGCATCCTCCCTGGTACTGAGGCCCTGGCCTGGTGTTCCCCCAAGCCCACACAGAACGTGGGCAGTGGCATCCCCGGATTGTACCTCATCGATCTCCTTGATCCACCGATTGATGCCATCGAAAGACCAGCGGTTTGCAATGTCATAGACCAGGATCACACCCTGGGGAGAGGGCACGGAGAGGCTTACCACACAGAACACAGAGGCAGGGCACTCAGGGCCATGCAGGCATGATCACTGGGCGCGCTGGCTGTTCAGTCAAAGACACACGACTAGCTCAATAGCCATTTGACTTATTTTGACATCAAGTATATAATTCTGACTTATCTACCAAATGTAGCAGTTATATGATCACATCCAATGGCATTTCATAAGTTCATAGATAAACCCTCAAATGTCAAGGTGGGTTGAGTACTAGAACGCACATCTGTGAGCCACTCTCCAGGGAGTGGGATGTGGGGACACTGCAGGAATCACTGCCCCATGAGGAGAGAGGCTACATCCTGGGTGGAATAAGTACACAGATCCGATCAGGCACTCACACAGGCAGCTCAGTACAGACATGCACATGCATGCACACACAGCTCATATGAACACATGTATATACGCATGTACCAGCGCTCACATGCACACACAGCTCTCATGAACACATGCAGGTACACACACACCAATGCTCACATGAACACATGGCTCATATGAACACATGTATGTACACACACCAGTGCTCACATGCACACACAGCTCACATGAACACATGCATGTACATACACACCAGTGCACACATGAACACACAGCTCACACAAACACATGGATAAACACACATACTAACACTCACATGCACACACAGCTCACATGAACACATGTATGAACACATTGCCAGCACTCACCTGCACACACAGCTCACATGAACACATGCAGGTACACACAAGTGCTCACATGACACACAGCTCACATGCACATATGCATGCACACACACCAGCACTCACATGCACACACAGCTCACATGAATACATGCATGTACACACACCAGCACTCTCATGAACACATAGCTCACATGATCACATGCATGTACATGCCCACACCAGTGCTCACACTCATGCATCTCTGATGTGGAAGGGCTTACACCTGCAAATACTACTCCCATCAAGTTATACACAAGCCTAACTGCCTTATCCTCCAACTATTCATCAAAAAGTATGGGTAGTTCAGCTTTTTTTTTTTTTTTGCGGTAGCAGGGATTGAACCCAGGGGCGTTCTACCTCCGCGCTACACCCCCGGCCCTATTTTTTATACTTTATTTTGAAACCAGGTCTCACGAAGTTGTGGAGGGCCTCGCTAAATAGAGAGAGAGAGAGAGAGAGAGAGAGAGAGAGAGAGAGCTGAGGCTGGCCGCGAACCTGGATCCTCCGGTCTCTGCCTCCCAAAGTACTGGGATTACAAGTGTGTGCCACCACGCCCAGCTAGAGTTACGCATTTTTAATGTTATTATTGAAACCAGGGTTCAATATTATTATTGAATCCAGGGCTAAGCATTTTTAATGTTATTATTCAAAACCTGTTTGGTTCCCAGGGTCAGGATGCTGCATTACCTGTGCACCCCTCGAGTAGGAGCGGAATATGGTACAAAATCTTCCCTGCCCCGAAGTGTCCCTGGAAAACATGTTGAAGACAGTTAAGGGAAATCGGTGCTCCTCCCCACAACCAGGTCCTCAAGCTGTGGAGCTGCAGCAAGCCGCTTTGCAGCTGTGGTCTGCGTCTATTGGTTCCAAGTCCGAAACCCCAGCAAACCAATCCCACATCTTCTGCAGCAAGCTGGACCACGGGATGTCCTTCTGGGCTCATTCATTTTCTAACTCATTTAAAAAGTCAAACTAGAAAAAATAGGGATGGGTTTAACATGATTCTCAAACATTTAAAAAAGATCTACTGTAGGTTTTTAAATTTTTACTTAATCGGAGATAAGGTTGTGTATTAAGGAATTTGAGTCTACACTGGAAGAAATAGCACAGTGAGCAGGCAGGACCCTTGACTTCCATTTATACGATGAGCAGATTGCACGATGTCACCCCTCAGATGTGTCCCTAATAAGCAGTTCAAGGAACCCACCAAGGCCTCAGTTCTGCACAGGACAGCACACAGGAGTGCCAATACCCAGAAAAACCAGGGTGGTGTTAGGATAAAGAAAGTGCTCCCCAGGGGCCAATTCCCAGCTCACAGCGGTGCCTCTTAGGACAGCAGGCGCTGTTTCCTGGGATCTTTATTCCTTCCTCCTTTTTTTTTTTTTTTTTTTTTTGAGGGAGAGTACTGGATGTTGAATCCAGGGCCATTCTACCTCTAAGCCACACCCCTAGCCCTATTTCATTTTTATTTTGAAACAGGGTCCTGCTAAGTTGCTGAGGGACCTGCTGAGGCTGGCGATCCTCCTGTCTCAGCCTCCCAAGTCCTGAGATGACAGGCATGCGCCACCACACACACCCGGCTGGCTTTGCTATTTTTGTTGCATGTCACCTGCATCTCGTGACAACCCTGACACCTCGGGGGAGGACCTGGGACTGGAAGGGGGGCTGGCCACTGATAAGGACTTGGGAATGAGTACCTCAATTTTCTGAGAGGCAAATCCATCAAAAATTCAAGGACCACTCTCAACAGAACCTCAGTTTACACTTTACTGCAGTCAGTGCGCTACAGTTTGTGGGCACAGAGGCAGCAGGATGCGGAGGCCAATCTGCTGGCCTCTGTGGAGGACAGAGGATGCCAGCCCCTTGCAGATGCGGGACGAGGTGAGGGTGGGGCCAGCGACAGGCAGAGGCCCAGCCTTGGGCCCCGGGAGCACCATGTCCAGGGGTGTGACTTGTGAAGGCGTCAGTGTGAACACAACCCTCCGGCTCCTGTGGACACGGGTGGATTCTGAGCATGGTGGTATCCCCTGAAGACTGTGGGGGTAAAGAGGGGCAGAAGAGAGGACAGCAAGGAGCTAAGGAAGAGGGGCAGGCAGAGGTGGTGAGGGGTATCTGTGTTAAGCTTGCCAAAGGCCCCCGGGTGGGAGTGAGAGAAAGAAAAGTGTCAAAGACAATTCTGGGGTCTAGCTAGGGAAATGGGGGGCACTGAGGTGTGAGAAGATGGGCAGCCCAGACCAGAGACAGATTGGAGAGACACGAGCTCCACTGCATTCAGGACAGGGGCTGGGGACACTCTGGAAAGACGCTCTCTTGGCCGGCCTCAGGGACCCCACCTACTGGAGGTGCATGTGGCTTGGGAGTGGGCTGGCACAGCAGCCCTGGAGAGGGTGGACCCTGGACCGGCTTGAGATTGGTGGTGGCAGGAAATGCTCAGCCCCCACCCCTGGGCTGGAGGAGGAGGAGGCCTGAACCTCAGAGCCACCACCTGGGAGACCAAGGAGACCCAGCCCAGGGCCCAGGGGGAGGGAGAAGTGTCCTGGCCTCCAACAGGCCCCCCATGTCCACCCTGTTGGGCATGGGGAGAGCTGGTGTCCCCAGAGCAGAGGGAACTCTGGTCCTCAGCCCTCCAGCAGTAGGGAAGAAGCAGGAGGCTGGAGGGAGGACAGCCTTCTCTGCATGGGCCTCAGCCGACCCCAAGACCAGGTCACTCCGTCCTTCAGGGGAGTCGCCAGGCCAAGCTGGGACCCCAGGCAAGGCTGCCGGTTCACTCACCAGAGCTGCAGCTTCACCCGCCGGCCGTCCAGCAGGATGGTGGTCGTCTTATGGTCGATCCCTGAGGAAAGGTTGGCATGACTTAGGGGTGGGCCAGCTGCAGAGGGCTCCCCCACAGTGTAAGAGGACACAGGAGGGTGCCAACCTCTCTCACTTGGGAGGGAAAGGGACTCTCATCAACATAGACTCCAGGTGTCCAAGACAGGTGAGGAAACCCTGTCTGCACATCTCCCCAGATTTGCTGGACCCCACCACCCTCTGGCACACAGAGAGCCATCTCTGGCCATTAATGCCCAGCCTCCGTGGGGATCCAGGTACCTGCTGGCAGCCATCAGCACCCTGCCAGGCCCTCCCAGACTGGGCCCTCCAGGGCTTGGGCTTCCCCCACCGCTGCCCCTGGGGTGGGCACATGAAGCCAGAAGGTTGGCTCACCCCGTGGCTCCAACTTGGAGCCCCTGCCCCCACAAGCTGCTCTGGGTCCACGTGGAACCTGTACATGACCTGGGACTGGCAGGTTTGCTGCGGGGCTGTGGCCAGCTGGGGCCTGTGCCCCTTTCCTGGTCTGGTCCTCCTTCCTGCCCACCTGCATCCCTGGTTCAGGTGGCTCCACACTTCATGCGAAACTTCAACTCGGTTATTTCCAAGGGACTCTGCTAAAACAGCAGGTCAGGCAGCATGGAGAGCGTCCCCAAGTACCCTGCTAGGAATGTGAAGTAGCAAGGCAGGGGACACAGAATCAGATAGGAAGTAAGACCTTAGTCTGTATGCAGGCAGAGAGCATGAGGCTGCCGCAGAGACCTCTGGGTTGTAGGTTGTGGGTAGGTTTTTTGTCTTTTTGTATTGGGGATTGAACCCAGGGGCATTCTACCTCCAAGCTAAACCGCCCGCCCTATTTTATTTTTCATTTTGAAACAGGATCTCGCTAAGTTGCTGAGGGTCTTGCTGAGTTGCTGAGACTGGCTTCCAACCTGTGATCCTCCTGTCTCAGCCTCCCAAGGACTGGGATTACAGGAGTATGCTATCACACCTAGCTTGTGGGTAAATTTTAACCTTCTACCATGCATTTCATTTAAAATAAAAGAAAGATGCAATAATTTTTTTTTTTTTTGCGGTACTGGGGATAGAACCCAGGGGCGTTTTACCTCCAAGCTACACCCCCGGCCCTATTTTTTATACTTTATTTTGAAACCGGGTCTCACGAAGTTGCGGAGGGCCTCACTAAGTAGCTGAGGCTGATCCTCCGGTCTCTGCCTCCCAAGTACTGGGATTACAAGCGTGCGCCACCACGTCCGGCGAAAGATGCAATGATTGTGTGTGTGTGTGTTACTAGGGATGGAACCCAGGGCCCCACACATGCTAGGGAGCATCCCACCACTGAACTACACCCCCAGTCTCCACCCCAATAATTGTGTGTGTGTGTGTGTGTGTGTGTGTGTGTGTGTGTGTGTTACTGACAATTGAATCCAGGAATGTTCTACCTCTGAGCTACACCCCCATCCCTTTCCATTTTGAAACAGGGTCTCTCTAAGTTACCCAGGCTGACCTCAAATCTGTGATCCTCCTGTTTCAACTTCCAGAGTTGCTTGGAATTACAGGCACACACCACTATGCCCGGATCCCAAGTGCTTGTGTGGTACTAGGGACTGAACCCAGGGGCATTCTATCTCTGCGCTACACCCCCAGCCCTATTTTATTTATTTTTTATTTATTTATTTTTTATTTATTTATTTTTTGCGGTACCGGGGATTGAACGCAGGGGCGTTCTACCTCCGCGCTACGCCCCCAGCCCTATTTTTTATCCTTTATTTTGAGACCGGGTCTCACGAAGTTGCGGAGGGCCTCACTAAGTAGAGAGAGAGAGAGAGAGACAGGGAGAGAGAGAGAGAGAGAGAGAGAGAGCGAGCTGGCCGCGAACCCGGATCCTCCGGTCTCCACCTCCCAAAGTACTGGGATTACAAGCGTGCGCCACCACGCCCAGCTTATTTTTTATTTTGAAACAGGGTTTCACTAAGTTGCTTAGGGCCTCACTAAATTGCTGAGGCTGGCCAATCCTCCTGTCTCAGCCTCCCAAGTACTGGGATTACAGGTGTGTACCATCACGCCCAGCTCCCATAAACATTTTTTTGTGTGTGTGTGTGGTACCAGGGATGGAACCCAGGAACATTCTACCTCTGAGCTACACCCCCAGCCCTATTTTTTATTCTTTATTTTGAAACAGGGTCTCACTAAGTTGCAGAGGGCCTCACTAAGTAGGGGGTGTCAAGCCTTAACCTCTCTCCTTCCAAAGGAAATCCCAAGCCCAGCATGGTGGCACACTCCTGGAGACTCAGTACTGGGGACACTGAGACAGGAGGATCACAGGTTTGAGGCCAGCCTCAGCAACTTAGCGAGACCCTGTTCAAAATAAAAATAAAAAGGGCTGAGGGCATAGCTGAGGTAGAATGCCTCTGGGTTCAGTCTCCAGTACCCAAAAACAAAAACAAAGAGAACACCTGTGCAGCCCACAACTGCTCAGAAAATAAAGTCTTGAAATCAACACTAAGGATGGCATCGCTGTCTAATCGGCAGCTCAGCGCAGTCCCGTGGGGAGCTAGAAAGCTGCGACTTGGCTCTGAGCACCCGTCCTAGGAGAAGGTCTGCAGCACTGTCTCTAGACTGCACCAGAGACTCCAGGGCTCCCGCTGAGTCCAAGGGCAGAGCAGATGTCCCGATGGGCTCAGTTCTCCACCCGGTGGAGTTGCAAGCCTCAGGGATCCCACCTAGACACCCCCACCCCATGCCCGCATCGCCCCAACGTCCCACCTGCCAGCCTGCCTCCAGCCTGGTCCTCCTGCCCCTCGCCCCCTGCTCCTTGCCCAGGCCCTGTCTTCTCCTGCCCTCTCCTGCCCTCTTAGGCTCCTGAGGGCCCCCTGCAGCCCCCAGAGCCTAAGAGACAGAGTTGAGGATCCTCATCTGTCTCCCGCTAAGCTGCACACTCTGTTTACAGGAGTCCATCCATCACGGCAGCAGACACATCAATCTACAGAGAAGCGAAATCCCACTCCTCACGGGGGAACGCATCCACTTGCTCTTCTTATTGTTTCTATTTACTTACTTACTTTCTTATTGGTACTGGGGATTGAACCCAGGGGCAGTCTACCTCCGAGCTACACCCCCAGCCCCTCCCCTTTTTTTTTAAATAGGATCTAAGTTGATGAGACTGGCTTCAAAACTGTGATCCTCCTGTCTCAGCCTCCCAAGTACTGGGATTACAGGCCTATGCCAGCACACCCAGCTTCGAAGCTTTCCTCCACAAGCCTATTTACCAAAGCATGTGATATGTCTCTGTAGCGCTTTCTTGATGCTCTCTCCCTGTTTGTCTTTTCTTATTTATTGCATTCCTTCTCTGTGTTACCTCACATTTTGGCTCAAGGGACGCTAACGTTTTTGACATTAGTAGTGTTAATGTTAGGATCTAAAGGTATGATTGAAAGCCAGTGCACTTATATACCAAGAACTCTGTCCATCAAAATATAATTAAAAAAATACAAGGAAGTTTCTAGAAGAAAACCCGTCGGAATAGTCATTGAGTGAGTCAGAATAACAGGGACAAAAAGAGATATAATTTTCACCTTCTAAAAAGGGAAAAATCAAATGCCAAGCCATTCTCTGCAGTTTCAGCCCCACGCGATGAATAAATAATTTAGTAATCTGTTTTGACTCTTCTGCCACCTGCTTGATGCTATTTCCGTGAGTGAGCAGACATGAATGTGCCCTCACACGAGAGGATCGCTTTACAGCACTAATATTGATTAAATATAATTGGCAACGTGTTCACCTCTGAGTACCTGACTTCTGAGGAATGTAAATGCGTTGAGTCAAAACACCAGAAGGCAGGTTAGCGGCTGCCAGGGGCTGTGGGGAGCGACTGGTGGTGGGTTCAAGCTTCCTGTTGAAGGGCGGGGAGAATGTTCTGGAAGTAGATGGTGGTGATGGTTGCACAACATTGTGAATGTGCAAAATACCGCTTCAGTGAGGCTGGTTGAGAAGGCCTCACCCTACCTGCTCCTCTTTGATTCTACAGTGTGTGGTTTTTGTGATAGCTGAAGGAGCTCGTGGGGACTAGAATTTACTTGTGCCGATTTCTGAAGCCCGTTCCAGCCAGGGACTGCCCAGCCTCTGATTGCCCCCACCCTGCCACCTCCCACCCGGGATGGCCGCTCCCTTCACTAGTTCACCGGAGCAGTGAGCCGGCGAGCATGGTAAGGGAAGCCGGGTTCTATTTCCAGCAGCATCCTGTTCTTAATATAGGAGAACGCCCACTGCAGTCACGTATCTTAGAAGCGCCCTCTGGACCAGCAGAAGCAGGGAGGAAGGACGGGCTCACAGGAGGTGGAGGGAGACCCTGCTGCTGGCCAGGACTGCCCTCAGCCAGAGGGCAACAGGTCCCTGCTTGTGCCCTGGAAAATAGTATGGGGTGAACAGCCCTGAGCTTTGGAAAAGACCCCAACAGGTCTCCCTTACCCTGAAAGACGCCAGGCCTTATGCTAAAGGCCTTGGTGTCAGAACACTAACTTCAGAGGGTGAGGCTGGGATTAGGAAGGGCCAGAGGCTGGATGTACGAGGGCCAGCCCCTGCCCGGATGCCACTGTCACAGACAGCTGGACAGCACACAGGGGCTAGGCTCCTGAAGAGCGGACAGGCACACAGCTGAGCTGGAGCAGGCAGGCACTGATCCCGATGGCTGAGCTGTGGATACAGAGCAAGTGTGGTCATGGGGAGGCCGAGGCAGGGCTGTCCTCAGAGCAGCAGGGTCCCTGCCGGTACAGCGTGGCCACAGCCCAGATCTGGCTTCCTGGCCCTCAGGGCCCCCTGGAGCAGTGGACGTCCTCAGAATGGTTACCTGGCCAGATATCTTGTGACTACAACTCCCTGAGTCTAGGAGAGGGCAGCTGGCCTTGGCTGGACAGTCCTGCTCAGCAGGGCTCTGGCGCAGCTCAGCCTGGCCCAGCGTCATAGCCAGTTGGCCCCAAGCTCTCAGAGCTGGGTGACCTCTCACATAGGCTTTGGTGGCCCCACACCCCACAGGAGGGCCTGAGCATCTCCAGCGTCCCTGTACCCAGGGAAATGTCCTCTGGGTGTGAGGACCAAGTCCCACCAGACCCTGTGTTCCCATGTCTCCTGGCAGCCCCTACCTTCCACTGTCACTAGCTGGGGAGGGACACAGGGGCTCTGAGTGCTCATTCTGTGTGTGTGCAGAAGGGTTGGGGAGCCAGGTCCCACCCTCCTTCCCAGTCCTCACAAGCAGCTACAGGTATCTGTCTGGCAAGTGACGCTGGCCAGAGACTGCAGGGGAAATTCTCAACAGGCAGCCAGCCCAAACCACACAACATGGGCCACTCCTGGAGAAAAAAATGCAATGCACATCGAAAGGCTTATTTGATACAGGGAACTCATGTTCGGCATTGGTAATCCCAGTACTTGGGAGGCTGAGACAGGAGGATTGCAGGTTCGCGGCCAGCCTCAGCAAATTAGTTAGGCCCTCCACAACTTAGTGACACCCTGTTTCAAATAAAAAATAAAATAGGACTGAGGTAGAACATCCCTGGGTTCAATCCCCAGTACCACCCCCCACACACACACACAAAGAATATTTTGAAAGTAGAGCAAGGACACCCACAGCCTGGCCAGCACAGATGACTGGTGGCGTTCCAACATCTCATCCCACTCTGCCTGCACCCGGCCTTCCCACGGAGCAGTGGTGCTACAGCGTATGTGAGCTTTAGCATGATTCATGTGAAATCTGTACAATCTCTAGTTTGAAAATATAACATCTTTAATATATGGTAATTTTCTTCAATTTTTCAGAGAAACAAAAATCCTACACTTGTAATTAACAAGTAGTATATGTATATATGCAACTGGGCGTGGTGGCACATGCCTGTAATCCCAGTGCTTGGGAGGCTGAGACAGGAGGATCACAGGTTTGAGGACAGTCGCAGCAAGTAGTGAGACTCTCATCATCCTAGTGAAACTCTGTTTCCAAATAAAAATAAAAAATAGGGCTGGAGGTGTAGCTCAGAGGTAGATGCCCTGGGTTCAATCCCCAGTGCCACAAAAATTATATATATATGTGTGTGTGCATAAATATGCACATGTGTGTAACTGATAGGTATGCACATGGGTATGATGATAGGTGTGCAGGTGTACATGTGCGACTCATAGGTGTGCAGGTACATGTGTGCTGATAGGTGTGCATGTACACATGGGTGTGACTGTGTGTCTTTACGTGTAATTTGGTTCTCCCATAAATCAATGAAGGATACTGGATAGATAATAATGTTAATTATTAAAATAAAACAATGTTGGAGGTCGTAGATAAAAGTTACTCTGCAATTTATTTCTCCTGCAACCCAGAATGGTATTGCAATGTTTTCTCTTCTAAAACGACACAGCATTCTGAACGGGAGGAAACAGTTTGTCTCCAGATGGTTTTATTAATCTAAAAGAGAATTTTGTATTATTTACACTAATCAGTGTGTTTTGTCCTTTGTGTGTGTGTGTGTGTGTGTGTGTGTGTGTGTGTGTGTGTGTGTGTAGGACTGGGGATTGAACCAGCACTTTCTGTCCTGTCAGGCGGATGCTCTGCATTTTGCAGATAAAGACCCTGAGGCACACACAGGGCTGAGCAACTTGTTGAAAGTTACATAGCTAAGAAGAGGTAAATTTTGCTCAGGTCCAGCAACTGAAACGCTAAGTTTCACAGGAAGAACTTGAAACTCAGTCATGCCAGGGAAGATGCCAGGGTCATTTTACCTCCAAGCTACACTACCGCCCATTTAAAAAAATTATTTTTTGTTTTGAAACAGAGTCTTGCTAGGTTACTGAGAATCTCACTAAGTTGCTGAGGCTGGCCTCAAACCTGTGATTCTCCTGTCTCAGCCTCCCAAGTACTGGGATGATAGGCATTCACCACCACACCTGTCTAAGTTTTGTCCTTTTAAGATAATAACTTCATGTATTAATAAGTAATACCCATGCAACACTGAGCACTGTGGTATATACACACCTGTAATCCCAACTACTCTGGAGGCTACAGCAGGAGGATTGCAAGTTTGAGGCCAGCCTGGGCAACTTATCAAAACCCTGTCTCAAAATAAAAATTAAAAAGGGTTGGGGAGTTGGCTGTCCTTGAACCTGTGATTCTCCTGTCTCAGTCTCCCAAGTACTGGAATTACAAGTGTGCACCACCACACCTGGCTCCTATTTTATTTTTATTTTGAAATAGGGTCTCGCTAGGTTGATGAGATTCTCACTACTTGCTGAGGCTGTCCTGGAACCTGTGATACTCCTGTCTCAGCCTCCCAAATACTAAGATTACAGGCATGTGCCACCACGCCAGGCTCCCAGCCTATTTTATTTTATTTTATTTTATTTTATTTTATTTTATTTTATTTATTTTTCTGTGGTACTGGGGATTGAACCCAGAGGCATTCTACCTTCAGGCTACACCCCTAGCCCAATTTTATTTCTTATTTTGAAACCGGGACTCGCTAGGTCAATAAGAATCTCACTACTTGCTGAGGCTGTCCTTGAACCTGAGATTCTCCTGTCTCAGCCTCCCAAGTACTGGGATTACAGGCATGTACCACCATGCCTGGCTTATTTTATTTTTTGTGTGCACAGTGCTGGGATTGAACCCAAGGGCATTCTACCTCTGAGCTCCATCCCCAGCCCTTTTTATTTTTTGTTTGGAAACAGGGTCTCCTCAAGTTGCTGAGAGCCTTGCTAAATTGCTGAGGCTGGCCTTGAACCTTTAATCCTCCTGTCTCAACCTCCCAAGTACTGGGATTATAGGTGTGCGCCACCACCCCTGGCTTTGATTATTTATTTATTTATTTATTTATTTATTTATTTTTGTGTATGTGGTACTAGGGATTGAACCCAGGGGAATTTTACCTCCAAGCTACACCCCCAGTCCTATTTTTTGTTTGTTTGTTTGTTTTTTGTGGTACCGGGGGTGGAACGCAGGGGCGTTCTACCTCCACGCTATGCCCCCGGCCCTATTTTTTATACTCTATTTTGAAACTGGGTCTCACGAAGTTGCGGAGGGCCTCACTAAGGAGAGAGAGAGAGAGAGAGAGAGAGAGAGAGAGAGAGAGCTGAGGCTGGCCGCGAACCCGGATCCTCCGGTCTCCGCCTCCCAAAGTACTGGGATTACAAGCGTGCACCACCATGCCCGGCCTATTTTTTATTCTTTATTTTGAAACAGGTTCTTGCTAAGTTGTGGAGGGCCTCACTAAGTAGCTGAGGCTGGCCGTGAACCTGGATCCTCTGGTCTCAGCCTCCCAAGTACTGGGATTACAAGTGTGCGCCACCACGCCCCGCTTATGCTTTTATTTTATTTTATTTATTTATTTATTTATTTTTGCGGTACCGGGGATTGAACCCAGGGGCATTCTACCTCCATGCTACACCCCCGGCCCTATTTTTTATACTTTATTTTTTTGAAACCGGGTCTCACGAAGTTGCGGAGGGCCTCACTAAGTAGAGAGAGAGAGACAGGGAGAGAGAGAGAGAGACAGGGAAAGAGAGAGAGAGGGAGAGAGAGAGAGAGAGCTGAGGCTGGCCGCGAACCCGGATCCTCTGGTCTCCGCCTCCCAAAGTACTGTGATTACAAGTATGCGCCACCACGCCCGGCTTATACTTTTATTTTTAATCAAACAAAATGCCAATGCAGTCACGACTCACAGTATAAATAACACACCAGTTGGTTCAAGTGTCACACTGGGGGAAGGGTGATTAATGATTATCTATATGAGGCTAGAATACACGAACCATACAAGCCAACACCAGCTCGAGGCTCATTCCAGCTGAGAGAGCCTGGCGTCACCGGCGATGGCCCAGGTCGCTCTCTACCAACAGCTTTGATGGTCTCTACCAACAGACATAACGGTCAGCAGCTAGCTGACCATCACGAAGGGTGGAGAAGCCAAGCCCAGGGTGCGGGGTGGGAACCCACCAGGCTGCTGGGTCCTGGCACTCACGGGACAGGCACCTCCCCACTTCCCGCTCCTGACTAGTCTTATCGTATGGTGCTAGAAGCGCGTCGCCTGCCAGTCTCTGCCGGCTGAGACCCGGGGCATGACAAAGCAACGTAACTATATGTCTGTGTATTTCTGTGTATATGTAAACATATGTACAGATGTACATTTGCACACACATCACATCATATATTATCCATGTGTCACTCTGTTTGGGATGCTATAACAAGGTACCAGATTCTTGGTGCCTTGCCCACACCAGGCTCCTATTTCTCACAGTTCCAGAGGCTGGAAGTCCAAGATCCAAGGCTCCAGTAGATTCAGGGTTGGGTGAGGCCCTTCCCTAGTTCACAGATGGCCCTCTTCTGCATACGCATGGGGTGGAAGGGACAGACAGCGCTCTGAGCCCTCCTGTGTAAGGCATGAAACGTTTTCATGCAGGCTGCACACTCACGACCAAATTACCTCCTAAACCATGACACTGGGGACTAGCTCTCCACATACAAATCTGCTTCTCCTTATCTTGATGTTTCGGCGCTGTGTCGCTGGCCCTCCTGGGGCAGGAGTGCAGCTGGTAGGAGAGGTGGAAGTGTGGGTTTGTGCCTGCTCCAGCCATGGGAGCACCCAGCGCCAGGCTGCTGGGCAGGCTGGGGACAGGACACAGGGCGGTGGGGGGGGGCCTCTGCCTTAGAGAAACCTGGGATGACCCCTTCATGACTGTCACCCCAAATCAGGTGCATCTTGGGGTGGGGAGCTGCAGAGGTGATGGTCAGCATGGCGGGGGGGAGACCCCACAGGACACAAGGAGGTGGGGCTGGATTAAGGGTATTTCTTTATTTATTGTGGTACTGGAGATTGAACCCAGGGCATTCTACCTCCAAGTTACACCCCCAGTTCTATTTTATTTTTTGTTTTGAAACAGGGTCTTTCTAGACCTGAGAGTTTCGCTATATTTCTCTCTCTCTCTCTCTCTCTCTCTCTCTCTCTCTCTTTAGTGGCACTGGGGATTGGACCCAGGGGCATTCTACCTCTGAGCTACACTGCCAGTCCTATTTTTTATTCCTTTTTTTTTTTTTTGCGGTACTGGGAATTGAACCCAGGGGCATTCTACCTCCGCGCTACACCCCCGGCCCTATTTTTTTTATACTTTATTTTGAAACCGGGTCTCACGAAGTTGCAGAGGGCCTCACTAAGTAGAGAGAGAGAGAGAGAAAGAGAGCTGAGGCTGTCCGCGAACCAGGATCCTCCGGTCTCTGCCTCCCAAAGTACTGGGATTACAAGCGTGTGCCACCACGCCCAGCTATTATTCCTTATTTTGAAACAATATCTCACTAAGTTGCGGAGGGCTGGCTGCGAACCTGTGCTCCTCTCAGCCTCCCACGTAATGGGATTACAAGCATGCACCACCACTCCCAGCAGAGTCTTGCTATATTCTGAGACTGTCCTGGAACCTGTGATCTTCCTGTCTCAGCCTCCCGAGTGTGGGATTACAAGTATGCACCACGATGCCTGACCAATTAAGGGCTTTTAAAGAAAAAAAATTGCGTGTGATTCTGGGATTTGAACCCAGAGTCGCTCTGCCCCCGAGCTACACACCCCCAGCCCTTTTTGATTTTGAAACAGGGTCTGCTAAATTGCTGGGGATCTTGTTAAGTTGCTGAGGCTGGCCTTGAACCTGTAATCCTTCTGTCTCAGCCTCCCAAGTACTGGAATCACAGGTGTGTGCCACCACGCCTGGCTTAAAGAAAATTTGGTCCAAATGCAGCTTTATTATTTTCAAATATGTGGAAGCATCTATGACCCAATGCTCAAAATCCAATGTGTTTAAGAAATTTACTGTGTACTCACAAGTGGGCACCCCCAGAGGCAAAGAGGGAGAAAACCAGCCCCTCCTAAGGAGCTGCCCGGGGAATGGGCTCAGGGAAGCGTGGACTGAGCTCACACTTGGAAGTGATGACTTTAGAAAGCATGTTTAAAATCTTAAAGTGGTTGCCAGGGGAAACCAATAGAGTAGCTGCATAAATCAGCAAATCCACCTACCTGCAGAAGAGAAGGGGGCAGGGAGAGCGCGCACACATCCCCTGAGGAGCAAAGAGAAGGGTTGACAACTGGGTCACTGACACGCCTTGGGAGAGGAGCTGCCTCTCTGGAGGCTTTTCTGAACTTTGCATCTCAGAGGCCAGGGGGCACGCGGGTGGTGATCGTACATGGCTCAGAGCCAGCCTCCCCCATCTACAGCTGGCTCTTCCACACATACTGCATGATCTTCGGGGAGTTACTCACCCTCTTTGTGTCCAGTAATATAATCCGTCTCATGAAATGATTCTTGCACACTCTCAATCAGTGGGAGTTATTATTAATAGCTCTTGGCAAAAATGAAACAAAGAAGAAAGATGGGATTTTCCTGCTGAAGAGGAAGCTGGAGAAACTGACCAGGGTGATGTAGTCAGAGAAAATGGCATGTCACTCACGTTGGAAGAAAGCCGGGAAGCAACAGGTGTGGCATTCCAGGTCTTGTTAATCCACCTCCCTCCCCTATCACTCAGGAAATGTGCAAATGTAGAAAACTTCAAAACCAGAGACAGTCACAACCAGGTGTGGGAAGCACCGCCAGCGGAGGGGGGGTGGACAGACAGAGTGGTGGTGCCCAGCACCTCACCGCACTGCTTCCCAGGGCTGGCGCCTCTTGTCTTTTCCCTCCTGCCTGGGGGGAGGCCGAGCATCTTCAGGGAAGGGTTGGCCTGGGGACCCACGTGAGAGACAGCAGTGAGGACCATGGGTGGGACCAGGATGTGTGAGGTGTCACCACAGGAAGAGGAGATACCTTCCCTTGGGTTCTGGCCCCACTCAGAACCCAAGACCCAGTTGGGCATGGTGGCACACGCTTGTAATCCCAGTACTTGGGAGGCTGAAACGGGGATCACAGGTTTGCAGGCAGCCTCAGCACCTTGGTGAGGCTCTCAGCAACTTAGCAAGTCACTGTTTCAAAATAAAAAAATAAAATAGGGCTGGGGGTGTAGCTCAGAGGTAGAATGCCCCTGGGTTCAATCCCTAAAACCAAAAAATAAATAAATAAATAAATAAAAAAGAATCCAAGGCCCTGCCCTTGACCTGCAGGCAAGGGGAAGCCACACGTCCAGGAGGGAGGGGCCCAGCCTCACCAGACTGGAGCCAGCCAAGGTGGAATACAGCACCACATGGGACAACCCCACCAGCAAAGCAGAAAGAGCCTGCCCTGCACGGCAAGTGCTCGGGAGAGGAGAACTGGCTACTGTGGCCTGGGTAAGTGTCCCCCAGAGCCCGGGAGTGCAGGGCTGGGTCTCCAGCCTGAGGTGCCACTGGGAGGTGGTGGGAACTTCAAGAGGCAGGGCCTAGTGGGATGTCTTTTGGTCACTAGGGGTGTGCCCTTGAAGGGGGTAGCAGGAACTCCAACCCCTTTCTCCTCCGCTCTTCCCATCCATGAGGCAAGCAGCTTTGCTCCACCACGCTCCTACCATGACATACTGCCTCGCCACAGGCCCCAAGCAAGGGGCCAAATGACCATGGACTGAAGCCTCCAAAACAGAAACAGGGTCTCACTAAGTTGCAGAGGGCCTCACAAGTTGCTGAGGCTGGCCGCGAACTTGCGATCCTCCTGTCTCAGCCTCCCAAGTACTGGGATTACAAGCATGCGCCACCACGCCCGGCAGAGTGTCCATTTCTACTGATTCAACAATAGAACAAATAAGGAAAAGCATTAAGTTGGTAAAATACAAGTTCAAAGAAGAGATTTTAAAAATGAAACCTTAAAATTTTTTTGAATTGAAAAAAAGGAAAATCGTAATACTGAGGGGGAATTGGAGATGAAAACATCATTACTGAACTAACAGCTCAATTGAAAACATCTGGAAACAGTTTGCTAAAATCAGAACTTCAACAAATAGGAAAGACTTGAGATAATCATGGAAATTCTGAAGAGAAAGAAAAATGATTAAAGTAACTAGAGAGAAGAGAATGGATGTGGAAGACAAAGATGTCCCCACAGGCACGACGGGGGCAGCAGGCAGGGTGACAGGCCCTCAAAGATACCACATCCCACCCAAGAATCTGGGATATGTTAGGTGACATGACAAAGGGGATTTGGGGCTGCAGATGGAATTAAGTTTGCTAATCAGGTGTCTTAAGATAGAGATATTGTCCTGGACTGTCTGGGGGGGCACTAAGTAATTATAGGAAGAGGGAGCAGTAAACGTGGAAGAGGGAGCAGGCGTGATGGTGCATGCCTGTAATAGTGACTCCAGAAGCTGAGAAAGGAGGATTGAATTTAGCAACTTAGAGAATCCCTGTCTGTCAATAAAAAATAAAAAGGGGTAGGGATGTGGCTTAGTGGTAGAGAACCCCTGGGTTCCAACCCCAGTACTGGAAAAAACAAAAAGGAGGGAGTCCAAAGAATCCACATCAGGTTGTGAGAGACTGGACTGGCCATGGCTGGCTCTCAAGACCAGGAAGGGGTTTAGAACCAGAGTACAGGTTGGTTCTTAAAGCCCAAAGAGGCCAGAAAGCAGAACCTTTCCTAGAACTCTAGAAAGGAACCAGACCTACCTACATCCTGCCTTTAGCCCAGTGAGACCGTATTGGACTACTGACCCTCCAGTACTGGAAGAGAATAAACTTGTGTTGTAGTATTTGTCATAGCAGCAAACAGGAAGCTAATATACTTGGTGTCTCTGAAGTAGAGACAATAACAAATGTAACAGAGTACTTTAAGGACTTAAAGGTACTTTGAGGACATAAAGTAAATTCCTCTGAAATTAAAAAAATTTATGTGTTAGAATTCAGAGTACACAGAGTATCAGAGCTTTAACGCAAAACTCTGAGACAAGGTCTGGTTAAGCAAGGAATTATGAGGGAAAAAAGTCTTCAGAAATTCACAAAGAAAAGGCAAATCACTCATATAGGAGAAGAAATCAACTGACCTGATGCTTCACCATGGCAACATTCAATGCCAGGAGACAGAGGAACAATGCTTAGCAGATGTTGGGGGAAAGAAAACTTACCCTAGCTGGGTGTGGTGGTGCATGCTTGTAATCCTAGTACTTGGGAGGCTGAGACACGAGGATCACAGGTTCGTGGCCAGCCTCAGCTACTTAGTGAGGCCCTCTGCAACTTAGTGAGACCTTGTTTCAAAATTAAAGTATAAAAAATAGGGCTGGGGGTGTAGCTCAGAGATAGAATGCCCCTGGGTTCAAAATCCCCAGTACCACAAAAGAAAAGAAAAGAAAAGAAAAGAAAAGAAAAGAAAAGAAAAGAAGAAAAGAAAAAAGAAAATTTACCCTAAGAACACTGTGCCCAGCCAAAGCATTGTTAAAAAATAAAGACAATGGGCAGATGTTCCCAGGCTCAAGAAACTCAGGAAAGCTCCCAGTCCCTCCTGAAGAAATAATTCGTGATGGAAATTAGCTAGTTAAGAGGTCCAACAACAACAACAAAAAGACTCTGGAGCAGCTGTGGTAAAAAGACCTGGGGGGGGGGTAGGAGGGAGGCCAAAGAGTCCATATCAGAGAGATGGAGCATTTAGAGAGATGGAGCACAGGCTCCATTTAAATGTTTCATTAATATTAAGCAATCGTGGGCATCATGGCTGCAATGCAGAAGTGTGTGCCAGAAACCTCAGCAGTGTAAAGATGGCAGCGTGGGCTACAGAACCAGGAGGTGGGCGGAGGGGAGTGCAGTGCAAAGCTGCCAGCACCTTTCAGTGCGGTACCAGACTCACAGCGGCACATGTTGTTCCTTAAAAAAAAAAAAACTATGATCAGCCAGGTGTGGTGGCGCACACTTGTAATCCCTGTACTGGGGAGGCTGAGACAGGAGGATTGTGGGTTCAAGGCCAGCCTCAGCAACTTAGTGAGGCCCTCTGCAACTTAGCCAGACCCTGTTTCAAAATAAAACAGAGCTGGGGATGTAGCTTGGAGGTAGAATGACCCTGGGTTCCATCCCTACTAACACACACACACACACACACACACACACCCCAAACATTATCCCAACTTCTTACTGTTTTCATACTCTCTTTTCTTAACCCTAGAAAGACCATTTGGAAAACCAAAAGCCCACAAGGGAAAGTCCTCCATGATCAGTTCTTTCCTGCAACTTCTCAGGCCATGTCCACAACAAAACGCTTTGTGGAAAGCATCTTTTTAACCTAAATCCTCTCCAGCAGGAGCTGGTTGTTTGTAGGAGGCCTCAGTTCAGCCTCACAAGAAAGGAAGCAATGGCACTCTAGAGTACGCTGACTTCTGCACATCACTCACCTACCACAGGACTCCAACATTAGCAAACACACCATGCCTGTCCTGGCTTATGTGTGCCCAGCATCGGATTCCTTCTCCTCTGCTGCGGCTCAGCCCTCTCCAAGCACCAGGCCTGGGGCAGCGCTGTCCAGCAGAACCTTGCTAGAAGGGAAAGGTCCACCTCTATGTTTCCAGGACCAAAGTCACTGGTCACAAGGGACTACTGAGCATTTGAAATGGATTTCAATAGCTGCATGGGCTAATAATTAATAGTAGTACTCTGGACTACACAGTTCTAGTCTCCATCCCCACATGAGGGCCAGACCAGTGGCACCCCTGAAGCTGGAGGGGTAGGATTAGCCCAACCCAGCCCTACAGGAGCAGAACCTGCACTTTCACAAACTCCAGGTGACTGAACACAGCAGGTGGAGGACAAGTCCAGCTCCCATCACGAGCTCAAGCTCCTCCTCTCTGCTGCCTCCACTCTGGCTCCCACCCTGGAGGATCCGGCTGCACACTACTGTCCTAAGATGCCGTGCTCCGGTCCCTGCCCCGCAGCCCCCTCTGCAGACCAGCCTCTCTCTTTTCATCATCCCTTGGCCCCCGCATAGCCTCCTCTAGTCCTACTGCCACCACTTTTGGCCTCTGGGGTGCCCTGCACCCTCCACTGAACAGAGGCAAATCCTCTCCCAGCGCCCCTCAGAGCAGGTTCATCTCCTTGTTAGGACTTCCTCCCTCACTGCGCCCCCGACACACACACACACTTCTCTGCTCCACCCTGCCTAGCCTGCCCGGGCTGCTCTCCTCTGTGCTGCCCAGGAAGCAGCCCGCAAGCCCAGAGGGCAGAGGGTGGCAGGACTCGGGACAGGATGTGTGCTGGGAAGGTGGGCTGAGGCCCAGAAATGATGCTAAAGGGGCTCACACCATCTGGGGGGCCACAGCCTGCATCTATCCCTGGAGGGGGAGGTCCTCGCCTGACTCCTCTTGCACCTCCTGCCCAGGTTTCTGCCTCTCCTTGGTTCTCACAGCCTTTCCTTCCTCAGGGGTGCCCACTCTCAAACCTCAAGCCCGAGGACATCCTGCCCAGTTGTCCTGGAGCACTCTGGCCTCCCCTAGCCTGGAACCCAGTCTCCTGCCCCTTCAGCGGGTTCCTTTCCCCAACCTGGCCAGACTCTGTAGGATCACTTGGGCTCCTTCCTCTCCACAGCATGTCCACTAGGGCGAGGAACCGCTGCTTATGGCATGAAGGGAGCCCAAGCCTAGGGGCTGGTCCTTGGCCTCCTGTTCCCTGCTACCCACACAGAGCCAGCGCTCGCTCCTAAACCCGCCGCCCCCTCTGCCCCATCTCCTCTGCCCGCACAGCCCCCTCTAACCCACCACTCATCCTTCCCGAAGGTTTCGCGCGCACGTGCCGCCTCCCTGCGACTGATTCTTGAGCAGCAGCGCCGACGCCGCTCCCCAAATCCCTGCCGCCCCCGTCACCCCCAGGACAGGGGACCCAGCCCTGCTCGGACTCTTGTTCCGCCCACTCGCAGACCCCAGAGAAAGGATGGAGCGCGCGCCGCACGCAGGCCAGATCCGTGCGGGGAGAGGCCGCTTGCGCCCCGGCTCCCAGCACCCCGCTCTCTCCTCCGCCCTTCTCGACCTAGCACCTCGACCCACCCCTGATCCCAGTCCCCTGCCCCCAGCGCCTCTCCCCTCCCCGGCTCGGCGCTCCAGGTCCCAGGTCTCAGCTGCGGCATCGCTCCCAGGACCCTCCCGACCCCACGCCCCCGACCACTCCCGGCCTTGCGCCCCCCACTACTCCCCTGCTCCTTCCGGCCACGCGCCCCCTCTCCTCCCGAGCCCCAGCGCCCTCACTCTCCTGGGCCCCTCCCGGACCCCAGCGCCCCCACTCCTCCCCGGTCCCTTCTGGGCCCCAGTGCCCCAACTCCTCCCCGGCCCCACGCCCCCACTTCTCCCCGCCCACGCCAGGCCCCCCAGGGTCCCCACTCCTCCCCGGCCCCTTCTGGGCCCCAGCGCCCCGACTTCTTCCTGGCCCCGCCCGGCCCCCGGCCCCCCACTCCTCCCCGCCCACATCGCCGCGTCCTCTCGGACTCCGCGCAGGGGGCCCGCGCTCCCGGACCCCTCCCTGCCCTCGCGACGCCGCGCTCACCCGCCGGGTGGCCGTATGGGGACTCAGCCGCGCCGTCCTGCAGGCTCGCCAGGATCTCGCCCTTGCCCACGTCGCTGTCGCCCACCAGCAGGAACTTGAGCAGGAAATCGTAAGCCCGTGCCGGGCTGCCCAGGGCGCTCATCGTGCCGGCCGGCGCCCCCGCCCATGCCCAGCCCGCGGGCTGCGCGCACAGGCGGCCCCAGGCCCAGAGCGCCGCGGACCCCGTCCGCCACTGCCACCGCGCCTGACAGCTGCGGCCCGCCCCGCCCGCGCCGCCTCACCATTGGTAGGCCTCAGTTGCTGGGTAGAAGCGCACGTTCATTGGCTGGTATGCCCGTCCATCCGCCTCTCGTCACCGCCTCCGAGCCAACGCCCACCCTCCCCTCCTGGGAGGAGCTGTCGTTGCAGCCAATGATGGGCCCGAGACGGGGAGGAGGCGTGACCATGAGAAACAGGGGGCGGGGACCCCGCGCCCACAGCCAATGGCGTGGCGTGGCAGGAGGGCGGGGCGGGGCCGGGTGTTTACACTCCCGCGTGTGCCGCTCCGAGCCAAGCATTTGGTCCCGGGCTCCCGAGTCCGTGGGGTGGAGGTGGCGCGAGGCCGGCCTTGGGTTCTACACCTCTGCCGGAGAGGCGCGGGCGCTGGGCCGTAGGGAGTGGAGACAGTGGGTCCAGTCCGCGGACGCGCTGATCGAAAGCCCGGAGCAAATGGCTTGGCCATCAGGGTCACTCCCGCGGCTCCCCAGGGCCTCGCCGGAGAGCGACGCGGGCGTTGTGTGCATGTGCGCCTCTGCATGTCCGCGAGTGCGTGTCTGTGTACTTCGGTGCGCGCGTGCGTGTCTGTGCGCCTCTGCGTGTCTGCGCGTGCGTGTCCATGTGCTTCTGCGTGTTCGCAAGTGCGGGTCCATGTGCATCTGTGCGCGGGTGAGTGGGCGCCTCTGCGTGTCTACGCGTGCGTGTCTGTGTGCCTCTGCAGGTGGCTTTCCATGCATATCTGTGCACATACTTGTGTGTGCGTCTGTGCATGACCGCAAGTGCTGGGGGAGAGGAGGTTGGGGAGCGCACTGGGCCTGTGTAGGGGCTGTGGTACGCTCCATTTGGTTTTGAGAGGGACGGAGGGGTGGAAGTCGAAGAATTACAAAAGTATTGAGGTTGAGATTTTTACCTCTGCTATTTGCCCTCATTTGGACCTAAGAGTGTTTACTTTGGAATGCCAGTTTGGTTTACAGCACCTGTTATTTATTAACTGATCAATTGATTTATTTGCTGGCGAAGTCACTGTAAGGATGATGAAAGGATGGAAGGTGGAGAGAAGTGGAATTTTGTCCCTACTTCCATCCCCCCAAAACGGAAAACACTGGGGGGAGTATTTCTCTCCCCATCTCAACCCTTATTCCCAATGTCCCAACAGCTGTGAGTCACTTGACAATTTTTTTTTTTTTTTTTGCGGTACTGGGGATTGAACCCAGGGGCATTATACCTCCAAGCTACACCCCCAGCCCATTTTTTATTCTTTATTCTGAAACAGGGTCTCACTAAGTCCCAGAGGGTCTCACTAAGTAGCTGAGGCTGGCCGATCCTCCTGTCTCAGCCTCTCAAGTGCTGGGATTACAAGTGTGGGCCACCTCGCCCAGCACTTGACAACTTTTTTTTTTTTTTTTTTTGCGGTACCGGGGATTGAACGCAGGGACGTTCTACCTCCGCGCTACACCCCCAGCCCTATTTTTTGTACTTCATTTTGAAACCGGGTCTCACGAAGTTGTGGAGGGCCTCACTAAGTAGAGAGAGAGAGAGAGACAGAGAGAATGAGCTGAGGCTGGCCGCGAACCCGGATCCTCCGGTCTCCGCCTCCCAAAGTACTGGGATTACAAGCGTGCGCCACCACGCCCGGCAACTTGACAACTTTTTAAGGTGGGACCCCTGATTACTCCTTCTTGCACTTCCAGGTCAGGGGGTCAGGAAGCCCTCAGCCTGCACTAAGGGGTTAGGCCCAACAGCCTGGAGACCTACATGCTCAGTCATTCACAGCTATGGGGTGGAGAGGAATGGCCAGACCACTTCCCAGAGGGTATGATGCCGGGACACCTGTTTTTCTCCCCTCCCCTCCATCTTCACCACCTCATGGCAGTAGCCTCCAAGGTGGTCTTGGCTGAGCTAGAACATGGTAACTACCACATGAAGGGCTAGATGAAAATACATTCGTCCCCTGGTGTCTTCAGAGATTGGTAGACACACACACACACATCCCTTGGATACCAAAATCCACCAATGCTCAAGTCCCTTATATAAAATGGCATAGCTGGGCATGGTGGCACACACTTGTAATCCCAGTACTTGGAAGGCAGAGATAGGAGGATTGCAGGTTCAAAGCCAGCCTCAGCAATTTAGTGAGGCTTTCAGCAACTTAGTGAGACCCTGTTTCCAAATAAAAAGTAGATAAAATAGGTCAGGGGTAGAAGATCCCTGGGTTCCATCCCCAGTATCACAATAAATAAATAAATAAATAAATAAATAAATAAATAATAAAATGGCATAGTATTAGATGGGCATGGTAGTGCACACCTGTAATCTCAGTTTGGGAAGCCAAACAGGAGGATCACAGGTTCAAGGCCAGCCTTAGCAACTTAGTGAGATCCTGTTTCAACATTAAAAAAAAAGGCATAGTATTTGCATGGAACCTACACACATCTTCCCATATACTTTATCTCTAGATTACTTTTTTTTTTTGGTGGTGGTACTGGGATTGAACCCAGGGGCATTCTACCTCTGAGCTACACTCCCAGCTCTATTTTTTAATTCTTTATTTTGAAACAGGGTCTCATTAAGTTGCAGAGGGCCTCACTAAGTAGCTGATACTGGCTGTGAACCTGTGATCCTCCTGTCTCAGCCTCCCAAGTACTGGGATTACAAGCATGCACCATCACGCCCGGCTATGGCTCCTGGTTTTAAGCCCCTAGAGGGAACTGTCAATTAACTCCAGGCCCCATCCTCCAATTCCCATAAAGGACTTGCAGCCCTGGTGGGCATCTGTGCCCAGCTCTGCCCAGTCACCTGTATCGGGGTGGGGTGTCTGTCCCACTTGGCTCCCTTCATCCTCGGGAGCCACATAAAATCCCCACCTGAGGACACCATTTGGGTGCGAAGATGAGACTGGGTGAATGTGCCTGGTGCCCACTCTGCTCCCCCCTGGCCTGCTGGGGCCCCTCACACCCACTGTCCCCTCACAAAAGCCCCCACTCCCTCTGGGTTTGGCAGCACACCTGGGTTCAGGCAGAACTGGGCTTGGGACATGGGTGGTGCTGGTGCTGCAGGTCCGGGACCTGAGCCTTGAGCCTGGGAGCACCTCCCAACACCGCTGCCCCACCCCACCCCATTCTGTGGGCCTCCCAGAATGCTGGGGGAGCGTGCACCCCACTGCCCTGCACTGGCTCAGTTTGGGGACCACTGGAGTGGGGATGAAAGTCTGGAGACTGTCCCCGTGGCGGGAGCAAGGCAGAGCCAGGGTGAGGGGGGGCTTCTCCATGCATTCATGAGTTCCCCCACACTCTGCCTCTCAGCCTTGCCTGCCCCTCCTTCCACCTTCACCTGTCCCTCCCCCTCACCCCCCCACACCTCCAGCCCCACTGCGGCCCACTGGCTGTGACTCCCCATCACATCTGACCACGTTTCTCCCTGAAAAGCTGAGCTCCTTGGCCTGTTCAGCCTCTGCTCTGGCCTCTGCCTGAGTTCTCAGATACTTTGTTGTCTGCTCATCCCAGATAATTTGTTGAGGACACAAACGTGTGTCAGTGCCACGGAGCCTTCAGGAGCCCACGTGCAGCGCCTCCCCTGGTAAGCCCTCCTGGGCTGCACCTGGCTATCCTGTGCTCCCTCTCAGGGGCAGGGCTAGCCACCCACCTACAGTGCGGGGGTGTATTTTCAGAGCCCTTTTAAGGGCAGCTGGTTCCCCTAGGAGTGAACTTTGAGTTGTCACCACACTGATTTTGCATGACCCCAAAAGGTTTGTAGAAAAAGGTTTGTAGAAAACCTCCCAGTACTTGGGAGGTTGAGACAAGAGGATTGCAGGTTCAAGGCCAGCCTCAGCAACTTAGTGAGACCTTTAGCAATTTAGCAAGACCCTGTTTCCAAATGAAAAATAAAAAGGACTGGGGGTGGAGCTCACAGGTAGAACACCCCTGGGTTCAATCCCCAGTACCAAAAAAAAGGGGGGGGGAGCAGGTGATCTTTTTTCTGCCTGGCTCAGCTTTCCCCATCCTATGCTGTGTCTGACTTAGTAATCCTGCTGGCACTCCTGTGCCCACCAACTGCACGAATCTGGGGTCTTTCGAGGTTTTCCCAGGCAGCTCTTTTGTCTTTCTGGGCCCTCCTTAGTGAGCCGCATGAAGCCTGCCCTGTTTTCGCCTCCATTCCTGTGAGCATGATGCTTCTCATGGTTGGAGAGCCGGATTGTACCCGGGGGTGTGCGTTCCCGGGCAACGGGTACAGACAATGCGGCCAGAAGTGCGGCACAGCAGTGGAGGCGGAAACAGCATGTTCCGCCTCACTTGACTGAGGGTGGTGACCACGGGTCCTCTGCAGGGCTCTCCTTGCTGGTTCCCTGGGCTCTCTGAGACTCCTTTGCATTCCTATAGGCTGCTGCTCCATAGCTTACAAATACTAGGGACTTGACCAGGAGGGAACTCGAGGCAGATGAGCAGACCCTGAAGATGTCCCAAGTGCTTGGTTCCCATCCTCCCCTGGAGCTGGTGGGTCCTAGGAGAAGACCAGGGCCCAGCCCGGTGCTGGGCATCAGCCACCTGGAGAAACACCAGGATGGCAAAAACGTCAGGCACCTGCTCCTCTCAACGCAGATGGGGTTTACTGAAAGATAACCCGCTCGGGTGGCTGAGACAGGAAGATGGCATGTTCAAGGCCTGTGTGCAGTAGTTCAGAGAGACCTTGTTTCAAAATAAAAAAAATTTTTTTCAAAAAGGGCTGGGGAGTGTCCCTGGGTTCAATCCCCAGTACAGGAAGGAAAGAAGGAAGGAAGGAAGGAAGGAAGGAAGGAAGGAAGGAAGGAAGGGACAACATTCTCACTCTGCCAAACCATGACTTCTTCCTCAACTGGGTGATAGAAAACAGCCCTCCTCAACCTCGAAGGCTGAGGTGTGCCTCCTCTCAGAGCACATTGGTTTGGTTCGGAACAGCTGCTGCTGCTGGGTGTGGTGGTGCACCCTTGTAATCCCAGTACTTGGGAGGCTGAGACAGGAGGATCACCGATTCAAGGCCAGCTTCAGCAACTTAATGAGGCCCTCCGCAACTTAGTGAGACCCTGTTTCAAAATAAAATAATAAAATAGGGCTTGGGGGTAGCTCAGAGGTAGAATGCCCCTGGGTTCAATCCCCAGCACACACACACAAAAGGTCTCCTCCTCTTCCTCCTCCTCCTCCTCCCTCCTCCTCCCTCCT
>PVJS01019546.1:0-33595 GCA_004027185.1 Glis glis | reverse complement strand
GCTGTTCACCATTGTTGAGTGTGTTTCCCTCCAGTAGTAATGACGGCTGTTCACCATTGTTGAGCGTGTTTCCCTCCAGTAGTAATGATGGCTGTTTACCATTGTTGAGTGTGTTTCCCTCCAGTAGTAATGATGGCTGTTCACCATTGTTGAGTGTGTTTCCCTCCAGTAGTAATGACGGCTGTTCACCATTGTTGAGCGTGTTTCCCTCCAGTAGTAACGATGGCTGTTTACCATTGTTGCGGCTTAGCACTTTAAGTACATTATCTTCTCTGGACCTCCCAGCAACCCAGGAAGGAAGAAACCACCATTGTTCCCATTATGCAGATGAAGAAAGTGAGGCTCATGGAGTTTAAATAACTCACAAAGTCATACAGATGCTCATTGGCAGGATTCAAACACAGACTTTCCTGGCTTGGATGAGCATATGCTTCACCATTTTACCCGTGGGCCTCTTATGAAGCAAGTGGTAAAATCACTAATCTCTTTGGGGGGGGGGACAACTAAGCTCCTAATCTGCACTTTTGTACGGAAGAAAGACCATCTTGCCTCCGCTCTGGGATGCCTGCGGTGTCCCTGTAGGCAAGGTGGAATTTTCCTTCAAAGGCCGCATGGACTTCATGTGTGCCCAGGCCCACATGGGAAAGCACGAGTGATATGGTTTCCACATGTAAAGTTTTCAATTTTGGAGTTCCTGAGGCTTTTTCACAACCACAGGGAAATCTTAAAGGTGTTTCCCTGGACTTCATTTTGTGGGGTCTCTGAGGAAACCACCAGGAGGAATACTAGATATAGGAACACCAAAAATTGATAGTAACAAGTTGAATTTGGGAGAATGTGGCAAAAGTAATCATTTTAGTTTAGAATAGTTAATTCAGAGCTGTTCTTTTTGACAGTCCTTAAATACTACAATAAATTATATAAGTAATGTCACTGTCATTTTGTGATTATTCTAATAATTGTCATCATTATTTCTACCAGTACCACAATAACAATAGATAGCATGCCCAGAGTATCGTTCTGAGGGCTTGATAAGAAATGGCTCATTTAATCCCCATAACGACCCTGTGAGGTAGGTATAATGATTACCTCTAGAGTTGTAGAAGTATAGGGAGGTGAGTAATGCATCCAAGGTGCACAGCTGGTGAACAGCTGGCTCATTGCACTAGTTTGTTTCTACACATATGGCAGATCAGGTGAAGATATGTGGGCTCTTTTCTCTATTGTAGAGTACAATGCAACCAGCTCATGTGCAAGTACTTCTAAGTCAAAAGTAGAAATTAAAAATAATGGGGGCAGGAATGCACGAAAAAGCATAAAATTGATCACTTGGTTGTGAGGACACTATTCCTGAACACTGTAATTCTTATTACAGTGGGGTGAATATCAAAAGACTGGTGTCTTTATTGAGATCATATAGTTTGGATCATACATGGTTTTAGTGTACAGAAGCAAAAGTTGGTTACAAGTTCAGAAAAGCTCAATTTTATGATGTTCTTGGTAGGTTTCCTTACAAGGTAAATGCACATTGTTTGAAATATTGATGATAGAGAACTTTTGCCTGAAATCCAGTTGCTCCTTAAACTCAATATTGGATTGAGGATTCTAGAGTTCTTTTTATTGATAAAGAAAAATTGATGCAAAGTTTTAAAAGAATAGTTAAGTTCTTAAGAGATCTACAACTGTGAGAAGCATGCTGGGCAAGCTTTGCATACTGAAGTCAGATGGACCTGGATTAGCTGTGTGGTCTTCTTTACTAACTTCTGTCAGTCTCAGTTTTCTCATCTGAAAAATGTGGGTATTAATACCTCACTCATGGTGCTATATTCAATATGAAGTGCCTAGTGTTTGACTTTAACTTTCAATATATAGGTGTCATGTACAATTGCCTATTTAAAATAGGATAAACTATGTTCTGAGTCCATTCAGATAGAATCACTCATGAAGAATTAAAGCAAACAGCTCGACAAGGACTGGGGACCAAAGATTCTCTTTGTTCACCAAAAAGAACATTCCTAAGTAATTTCAGTGTCAGAAGTTAAGTTCCCAAATGCAGTTTGTGTCTTCAGAGCACTTTGAGGCTCTGATGATCAAGCCCTGGGGAATTCTTTTCCAGCCTGAAAGAGATGAAGGTGGTCTTGTGGTAGAGCAGAGGACCAGTCAGCTGCGCCACTCACCAGTTCATTGGTGTTGGGCTACATGTGATGTTCATGAACTTTAATTTACTGAGCCATGGAAGGAGAAATAGGTGTGGGTAATCTCTAATTTTTCTTCTATTCCAGCTTTCATATTTTTCTACTCTAAGTTAGTTTAGGTCATATGAAACTAGATAAATTCAGTAAAAAAAAAAAAAGTTACCAGAACAGAGCTATTCCCCCCCCCCAAATAGTCACAAAGCAGAGGAAATAAATGCAAAATAAAACAAAAACTCCAAAGTAGGTTGCTAGAGATTCTGTTTTCTCCACTTGGGGCCAAATGATCTGTGTCTTTCATTGATTCCCTTGGAGAAATGTCCTCAGCTTATTCACAGGCTTAGGGGATCTTTTGCTTCCTTCCTTGATTGAGAAAAAAATTCTTTTAAATTCTTTCACTGCAACAGCAGGAGTGGCCCCCAAGGATGCAGGCACAGGAAGTATCTTGGCTGTAATTGTTGCCAGTGCCAGGGCAGCCCTTTCCCAGTTGCCCTGAGCTGTCACTGGAGTGAATATGTGAATGAATCAAATGAATAGGGAAGATTAATCCAAATATTTTTTTTTCCTCCCAAAGAACCATTTTGTCTTGAGCAGAGGGTCACTTGGGCTGAAGATGCAGTGGGCATAGTGCCCTGGAACGGCTCGTCACTTTCTATGACACTTGCCGAAAAGTTTCCCTTTCATTTGGGACTTGTTCAAACTGGCTGTCATAATTTTCCTTAAAATAATGGGGACAGGGTGGGATAGTTAAGTGTGGGATACTTTCTAGAATTGATTTTGTACCTTTCAAGGTTTCAAGGTAATAATCAGAAAATTAGTTCTTGTTTTTCTGATAGTGTTTTGAGAACCGTGGTATTTAGGGCACATGGACATATCACAACTTACCTTGTTAAACCTCTGTCTTGAACACGCAAAACATCTGAGGGACAGTCACTTAGCCACTGTGGCACAAACAGTTAACTTAGGCCTCGAGCAGCAAACCAAGCGTTTTCTCCACAACACCACATTTCCTTCCTATATTGGGCTGCGGCTTCCTAATTCTTACATAATGACTGGAGTTTACGACAGCGGTAACCATCTCCCGCCAACATTAGAACCTGAGAAGAGTGGAAGATTTTTCCATTCTTCTGAAGCTGTGTTTCTTAGTGAGGTTGAGGGTGGATATTGACCACTGTCAAATCCACGAGGATGTGGCTGCCAGGCTCTCCCAAAACTCAGGGCAGTGGAGGAGCAGAATGAAAGTATTTGTGATGAAACTAAAGTTCCCAAGACCGTGAGCGAGCGCCACGTGCAGACAGGGGACCTCTCCACAGGTAGAGACATCAGTCTCCCCCCAGTCTGAAGGAATCCTGCAGCAGTGCACACTGGTAGTGCACACTAGTATATGGAAGTATGTTTTTCTACTTTTATTTTGAAAAATTTGGAGATTTGCAGGTGGTTGTAAAAGATAGTGCAGAGAGGTCTGGTGTGCCCATCTCTGTTTCCCCAGTGGTTACATCTTACAAATTAAAATGTAATATCAAAGCCAGGAAGTTGACATTGTACAGCCCTGTGAATATTGATCCATGTCATTTTATCAAGTTTAGATTCCTATAACCACCACCACAGTTCAGAGACAGCAGAGTTCCATCACCACAAAGACTTTCCTTGGGTTATGTTTTTTGTAGTTATACCCCCTCCTTTTATACCATCCTTAACCCTGGCAGTGACTCATCTGTTTTCCATCCCTATCATTTGTCATTTCACAATAGCATTTCACAAATGGTATATAAATGAAATAATATACTATGTGAACTTTTTAGATCAGTTTTTTTTCATAAAGCATAATACCCTTGAGTTCCATCCAAGTTGTTGCAAATAATTTTTTATTGTTGAGTGGTATTCCATGTGTGCAGTGTAGTTTGTTTACCATTTATCTATTCAGAGACATTTTGGTTGTTTCAAGTTTAGAGCTATTACAAGTAAAGCTGCCATGACCAGTTGTATACAGGCTTTTGAAAGGTCATTAGTTTTCATTTCTCTAGGATAAATGGAGAACAATTGCTGGGTTCCATGGTAAATGTACATTTATTTTTTAAAGGAACTACCAAACTCTTATAAAGTGGTCCTACTATTTTATTCTCCACCAGCAATGTATAAGAGTGGCCCTATTTCCTTTGTATTCTCACTAGCATTTGGTATTATTGCTACTTTTTATTTCAGTTGTTCTAATAGGTGGATAGTGATAATCTTGTCATAGTGATAATCTTGTCATAGGAAACTTGCCTTTCCCTGATGGCTATTGGTATTGAATATGTTTTTCATATCTTATTTGCCATCTGTGTCCTTTTTGGTAAAATGTCTCTATCTTTTGTTCATTTTCTAGTGCGATTTTTTTAAACTGTTAAGTTTAAGAGACTTCTGTATGTGTTCTGGATATGAGTTCTTTGTCAGAAACATGATAGCTTATTTTTCTCTCCCTCAGCTTTATTGACGTATAACTGACAAAATTATGTAATTTTAAAGGGTACAATAAAATGACTTTATATACATATAGGTTGTGAAAAAATTACCATAATCAAGTTAGCTAACATATCTATCACCTCACCTAGTCACTGCTTTGTGTGTGTGTGTGTGTGTGTGTGTGTGTAAGAGAGAACATTTCAGATCTTATTTATAAATGAAAGCTTGTACCCTTTGACCAACATCTCTCCTTTTCATTCATCCCACAGACCATTCTACCCTTTGTTTCTATGAGTTCAACTTTTTTAGATGACTTACTTCATTTAGCATAATACCCTTCATTCATGTTGTCCCAAGTGGCAGAATTTCCCTCTTTTTTATAGCAGAGTAGTATTCTATTCATCTGTTGTGGGAGACGTTGGTTGTTTCCATGTCTTGGCAGTTGTGACTAATGCTACAGTGAACATGTGGGTGTAGCTATCCTTTTAAGATACTGATTTTTTTCTTTTGGATATAGAGAGGTGGGATTTTGGATACTATGATGTTTGGTTTTTAATATTTTGAGGAAACTACATACTGTTTTCCATAATGATTGTACCAATTTACATTCCCATCAACAGTGTACAATGGTTCCCTTTGGCCACATCCTTGCCAGTTATTCCTGTCTTTTGTCTGTTTGGTAATAGTCATTTTCATTGTGATTTTAATTTTCATTTCTCCAATGATTAGTGCTATTGAGTATTTTTCCTATACCTGGTGGCTATTTATGTGTCTTCTTTTGAGAAATGTCTAATTCAGGTCCTTTGTCCATTTTTCCTTGGCTATTGAGTTGTATGAGTTTTTTTTTTTATTTTATCCCACATCACGTCTACGGTTTGCAAATATTTTCTTCCTTTTCATGGATTGCTCTTTCATTTTGTTGATAATTTTCTTTGCTGTGCAGAAGCCTTTCTGTTTGATATAGTCTCATTTATATTTGCTTTTTTGGCTTGGCTTTTGGTGCATATCCAAAAAATCATTGCCAAGCCCAATGTGAAGGCACTTTTTCCTTATGTTTTCTTCTAGGAGTTTCAGGTATCAGGTTTCATTTTTAAGTATTTAATCCATTTCAAGTTAATCTTTTGAGTGGTTTAAGATAGGACTGCAATTTCATTCTTTTCCTGATCTGTCGCTTATTTTTACTATTAACAGGGTCTTTCGCAGAGCAAAAGTTTTAAGTTTTGATGAAGACCAATTTAATAATTATTTAATGGATGATACTTTTTATATCACATCTGAAAAGTCTTCACTAAGCCCTGGTCCTAAAGATTTTTCTTCTGATATGTTTTTTTTAGTTCTACATTTTAATTGATTTTTAATTTAATTAATTTTTATAGAAAGTGTGAGGTTTAGGTCAAGGTTTATTTTAACATTTATATTTGACTATAAATAGAAAGACATCTTCTGCCTGAAAAGACACATGTAATAAATCCATGTATAATTATTATGTTGCCCACTTTTCGTAGCTGATGGTGTCTCCTACAGGGAAGTAATTGCGGGAAGAATATAAGAAGGAGAATATATAAATTTGATACTTTTTTAAAGGAGCTGAATTTTTTTTTTGTGGAACTGGGGATTGAACCCAGGGGTATTCTACCTCTGAGCTACACCCCCGGCCCTATTTTTTATACTTTATTTTGAAACCGGGTCTCACGAAGTTGCAGAGGGCCTCACTAAGTAGCTGAGGCTGGCCTTGAACCCGGATCCTCTGGTCTCCGCCTCCCAAGTACTGGGATTACAAGTGTGCGCCACCACACCCGGCGCGGAGCTGAATATTTAAATAAGTGACAGTAAAGAGATTTTAGGTAGAACAGGAATTCAGGGGGTACACCTCACAAACCCGATTTTGTTTTCTGATTTCCATTTGCATGTGCGATACTTAGTTTGGATTAGACAGTGGATGGTAACCACAAAACAGATGCTAGAAACTGTTAGGCATTGAAGGTCTTGCAATGGGCCTGGGGTCTTAACTCAGGGCTCTACATGAGGGCTGCAAACTGGGCTCTGAATCCAGCTTCATATTTAATACAGTTCTGGAAAATGATTGGGTGAGAGGAGTACACCAGGGTCTGGTTTGAAGGAAAGCATTATAAGAAGAAGGCACTAGGGTGGGAGTCAGGAGGTCTGGAATCTAGTTGCATGATATTTTGCAACTTGTTAAACAAATCTGAACCCTGGTTTTGCCCTTGAGTTTGGAGTCAGGGTGATCTCTGAAGTATCTTCCAGATTTACATTATGTGGTTCTACAAGAAAAAAAAATATATATAGGACTATGATAAAGTCTTCATTTTCTCTTGCTGATTAGTATACAAAATTTTGATATGAGAAATGACAGTTCGTGTTTAATGTTGCACTAAAGTATAATGTGTTATAGAAATGATCCCTTTGGTATAAAATATGTACTGTATTAAGTGTTACATGTAGCTAGTGCTACAGTAAGTATATTGTTTGATGGATTCTTTTTCAAAAAAATTTAAGGGATTATAATGCCATGTTAAATATCATGATATCTTAGTATTGCCAATGAAATGTGAGCTGTTGATTTGTCTTGAACAGTATACAACATCTGTGACTGAGGCAAGGGGCATTTAACTTACTTTCTTGCTGTCCTTTTCGTTTTTAATTTTCAGAGTAAGATGACCATGTGACGCAAGTGATTATTTACATGATCTCAGTTATTGCTCACTGGTACAAGTTCTGAAAAAGAACATTTGCTTATTTTTTAATAAAACCTGTTTCAAAGCCTTGAAACATTTGTTTTGGAATTGAGCAGAAAAGGAAGGGAAAAATGATCTGAATTCTTAGGGAAGAAAATGCAGCCATTGCTTTGATAAAACTACGAGGAGTCTCGGTGGAAAGGCAGGAAATAACCCATGTGACCAGTGCAGTATAGTGCATGGCAAGTGGACAGGGAACTGAGTTAGGAAAAGGGCGGTCCCAAAGCTGATTTTAACTGGACCCACACCGTGGGAATCTGTACGAAAGCGTGGGACACCTGTGACTTGTGATTAGATCTTTCAAGTATGCAAAGAGAAAGGGATCATTAGATTGAAAGCTGAGGTCTGACAATGCCAAATAGACTTAGCTTATAAATTTGACAAGCAAAATTTTATTATGAAAATAGCGACTACGTGCCCAATTATGCATTTCCAAAAAGGCATGGCACTTTGTCTTTTATGATGATATACTGCATCTGTTTACCTGTTTCAGTGTCACAACAATGACCATAGCTCTGCGGATTTGTGTGTGTAAACATTATTACAACCTTCATTCTTCTTCTCCCTTCTTCCCTGATCGTCCTTTCCCTCTCATTGTCTTAAGAGGCGTTTGAGTGAAAATCCCGTTGTTGTCTTCATGTGCTCTGTCATGGTGACATTTCTTGGACTGGAAGGATCATCTAGGGACAGAGTGTGTGCAGTAGCTGAACTGTGTGCAGGCCTGACGTGACGCACAGAGGAGTTTCTCTTTCTTGTCATCAGAGTCTCGAGGACGGGACTGGGTCTGCCTCAGTTGCTTCAAATGTCTTGGCCTTTGTAGATGAGAAGCCAGCAGAATCTTGGCAGAATTGCATGTGAAGGCCACTATTCCCTCATACACGCATGTCTAGAAGCTCCTTACCTTAATTTCCAGGGGAGCAAATGTTAGGCTGTCCGGAAGTGGCTTTTGAGTCAGCATTATTGCTATATGATCCCCACTTTCTTTCCTTAAGACTCCCGACTGGAGATCAGCAAATGGTACCCATTAAGAATTTATTGTTATTTACAAGAAATGGGAGACCAAATCAAGATTGGGTATGAAACTTTGATTACTTTCCTTCTCCAAAGTTTCCACGGGTGTTGCGCGTGCTCCAGGTCCTGGGAACTTCCCTGCAGAGTTCAGTGTAAGCTGATCCCAGGCTGGTCCACGGTGTCATCCTTTCAGACCCAAGTGCTGGGTGAGCTTTTTATAGTCCTCTTGCTCCAGATCCCTCTTCCTTTTACTTCCTCATTAGGCTAACTGAGGAGAGCAAATGATCTTAGAATTTTCTCAGCTAGCAGTTTTCAGGAATACAGTTATTTTTGTTTTCTTTGTCTTGATTTCTAAAGTCTATAAACTTCTGTTGGAAATGACCGTCCGTGATAAGGGTAATAGGAGTAGTACTAGTGTTACTGTGATGTCATCGGTAAAAATAAGCATCTATCAGTTATATTTCCCAGAATGGAAATAAAATGCTTCTGCTTGTAATTTAGACCGGGATCATTTTAGATGTTACGCTCTTTGCCAGTTCATTACTATTGCTTTAATGGTAGAAAGCCTTGGATTCTACCAGAAGTATTTTTTTTTTATAGAATCAGGGTGCTAAAGGAGTTTAAGGGCCAGCTGATTTCTCTTTCAAGCAGAGATCCTTGTTACGCCTTTTCTGACTGATCATAATTTACACTCCCAGGGCCAGGGAGCTCAGAGCTTTGCATGGTGGTCCATTCTATTTGTGGACAGTTTTAATTGCTAAAACGCCTTTCAGTGCATTGAATCAAAGTTAGCCTTTCTGTGATTTTTAACCTTTGGTTTTAGTTGTGCGCTCGATAATACCATTAATCCTTTTTCTACATAACAGCCCTTAAAAATAAAAAAGAATTATAACATCTCTCAGCTTTGGGCGACTTGATGTTTTTATAAGCTATTCCTATTTATTTATCTTCCTCCAATTCCTAGCTAATAATGTCAGATAAAACAGTGCATTACTTCTTCAAGCTGATCTTGACTCTTCAGTCAACTCTGTGTTTAAATCTTTCTGACTCTTTTCCTTTAAACAAGGAGGATGATCCCAGTATGCCCTGGTCTTGGACCCTTTTGCTCTCAACTTTGTTTTTCTGTGTATACCTATATTCTTACACTTTGGGTGTTGCTTCTTATTTCCAGTCTCATGTTGTCCTTTAGTCACCTCTGGCTTTCCGGCATTCTCTGCTTCAGCCACTTTGGGTGACTACCTGCCGACCTCCTACGTTCATTGATGGACATCCGATTGATGCCTTCCACGGGCAGTCTGATTAGGTCGTTGTGTAGTCAGGAGTGATACTCCTTAGAGTAAGCATTCTAGCTGCAGCAGTGGATTACGAGATGTGCTGAGAAATTGATCTCCACGGTTCTTGGGTAACTGGGCAGGGCCTCAGAGAGCCCAGGTGTCAAGTACCTCAGTGTGACATAGGTGCTGTTCTCTCTGTGCTCCATGCTGGGCTAAAGCCTGAAGCTTGGTGTTGAGAAATCAACATAAAGTACTGCTAAGTCAGTGAGGGGATAAGGTTAGATATTTTCCTTAACTCAGCATAAATGATACAGTGATTTAATCAACAAAGGAAATGATACTTTCTTGGCACAACGCTTTCTTTGCGATCTCATCCTGGTTTCCTCCTGGTAACCTTTGAGGTTGGAAGCACAGGTGTGAATATGCTGGGTGCTGTTGGGGTTCGGGTGGGGATACCCCCCACGGGCTCACCTGGGAGTCTGAAGGCAGATCGCCCGTGTTGATTACCACCCTCTCATTCGATGTCTGTGGCCTCAGACAGCCGGGTGGTAGTATTTCAGGCAAGTTCAGCGGAGGCCGGGGCTTGACAAAGCATTGGAACTTGGAAGTGTGCTGATTTTCAAGCCCTGCCTGTCGTGCAGGCACAGGCAAGTGGGCAGGTGTTAGGAGAAGCAACTTCAGTGTTTGGAGTGTGGAGAACGCCGACTGCGCCATAATGGCCAGTTGTAAAACAATTCTTGTATTACTATATGAGATGTCACTAAAAAGACTTTTTTAAAGGAAAAGTTAAATATTTATTTCTTTGAACTTTGTCTACTCTGTTTCAAAATTTGTACTTAAAATTTGTACTTAGATTAAACTTTAGTGGAGGGATCTACTTCCTTCTTCTTTTTTTTTTTTTGGTAAACATTTTCCATAGCAATGAGTGCTATCTATGCTTATGACTTTCCTTAACAACATTGCTAAGCAGCAATTTTCAAGCTTAAGTGATAACAGAAGCCCTTGGAGGTCTTGTTAAAATTCAAATTTTGGAGCCTCACTTCCAAGGATTTTGCCTAAGTAAGTTGGGGGTGGAGCCCAGGATTTTGTGTGTGTGTGTGTGTGTGTGTGTGTGTGTGTGTGTGTGTGTTAATGAAGATTGAACTCAGGGGCTTTCTACCTCCGAGCTACATCCCCAGCCCGATTTTTATGTTTTATTTTGTAACAGGGTCTCACTCGGTTGATGAGAGTCTCAGTACTTGCTGAGGCTGTCCTCAAACCTGTGATCCTCCTGTCTCAGCCTCCCAAGTACTGGAATTACAAGCGTGCACCACCACCCCCGGCTCCAGGAACGTTCTATAAAAGCTCTCCATGTGGATTTTCTTGCACGTGGTCAGAAGACCAAATACTGAGCAGCACTGAATGTAAAGAGCAACGCTGTTCAATTACCAGCTGGTGGGTGTTTTGCTTCATATTGTCAAAGGATCATTTTCTTTGGAGACTTGTATTTTTCCCCTGGCAGGTGTCTCTTCTTGTGCTTTACTGAAATACAGAAACACTCAACCAAATTGGAATCATCACAAGCACATATTTCTAAAACTTTGTGCAAAGTTAGGCCAAACATTGTATGTTGTCTTTAGCTGTGGAATTCAGCAAACACTCAGTTGAAGCTGGATAGAGTAACATTGCCTTACTTTTATGTATAGCTATGCTAATAAACAGTATTATTTTTAAACTTTTAATGGTGCATTGTAATTGCACATCATAGTGAGGTTCAAAGTGATACAAACATATGTGCACACAGCACTTGGTGTGTTTCTCTCCAGATCCTCCCTTGTCCCCCCCACACATATTAGATTAGTTGTGATGCCTTCATATATGGACATAGCATTATTTGAACTGTTTATTTTCACTGATGTCTCAATTCATCTTTTAAGCAATTTTGTGTGGTTAATTTTATGCATGAGAAAGTTTAAGGTAAGTAGAAGTGGCACCCTAACCTTTATTATTAATATTTCAAAATTAGGTAGGATTATTGCCAGACACTGTGGTGCATGCCTGCAAGCCCAGTGACTCAGGAGGCTGAAGCAGGAGGATCACAGATTAGAGGCTAGTCTGAGCAATTTAGTGACACTCTGTCTCAAAATAAAAAATAAAGAGCTGGGAATATAGTTCACTGGTAGGGCAGCCCCAGGCTCAGTCCCCAGTACACACACACACACACGATTTATTATGTGCTAGGGACTATATTGTGCATTCTGCATTCTCCCTTTGAATCTTTATAGGAACACTGTGGGGTATTACAATTATTTTTATTATTATTATCACGAGGTTTGTTTATTTTTTAAAGCTGACTCTTGAGAAGGTTAAGTAATAGTGACTTCTTGAGGTCATGCCTTTCATCAATGTCAGAGCCAAGAGATTTGAGCTAGGTTTGTCTGACACCAGAGTTCATGCTCTTACTCTGGGTAGTGTGAAGGCAGATTGCCTGGATTGATTACAATCCTCTAATTAGATGTCTCTGTCCTAAGAAGGATGGTATTTCCAGGCAAGTTACCAGTACATATTACAGCAAGTTGCCAGCATACATTGCATAAAGCCATGTTACAACTCACTCCAAAAAGAATAGAAAGTAACCGAAGGATCTAAGAGGAAGGGAAAGCAGATGTTCAAAGTATTGCAAGTAAAGCCAAGTGAAAGGAAATAGGATTGTGCAGTTTTAGAAAACTTGATAAAAGGAGTGTTTGACGTTCTTCAGACATGGGAAGTACAGAGAGTAGGAAAAGCATAAATCATGGACTACATATATTCTGGTAATGTTAGCCATTCTTCTTGAAGAACCAATAGGCTTGCCCTGTGTTCTATAAGCTTTTGAGTGTTGCTCCGTCTTTCATTTATGGGATCGTATTTCCATTACTAATACCAGCTGACATTTGACCTTTCACACTTAAGTCCTTGGCAGAATTGTCGTAGTGTCTTCAATGTATCTATGGCCTTTGTGGTTTAAATCAGAAGTTTAACTTCCATCAAACATGTCTTGTAGTACTGTGCTTGTGCTTCCCTACCATCGACAGGAAAGTCTCATTGATGCTGCATTTATCCTGAGTTTCTTTATGAAAGTGTAAAATTAAAAATCTGGATTCTGGTAGTTTTGGTTGTACACACAAGTGATAACAAATAACAAACTTATGTCTTGCTGTGTGTGTGTGTGTGTGTGTGTGTGTGTGTGTGTGTGTTTTACCCTTTAGCTACTCTGGACAATAGTCAAAGCATTTTTCTATTAATCAAGTTTCACCAAAGACTCAGTATGAATAAGTGACTTGCAGTATCTTTTTTATCCCACATCAATCTTTTATCATGATCTCTCTTTGCCTATTACTGATGGTGATGAGAATTCTCAGGAGCTAATCTGTTGTCTTGTCCTGACATTTTTTTAATCCTTTAGCCACTTTATGCATTTATTGGCTGTCCATGTCCATCTGACTTCTAATGCCTCCCAATTGCACATTAGTATCTCTTGGTCCTGGTAGTCTAGCATGTTGTTTCTGGAAGGTGTAACCTTTGTACAATATGCATAATGGCCTTTTATTTGAATTGATTCTGTTTTGCATGGTGTCTTACTTGAAAACTATGAGTGAAAGATCTGGGGTAGGTCAGTTCAGGCCCATGTTTTCTAAGTGCATTTCTTTCAGGGAGAATCCCTGAAGTGTCAGAGCTCTGCTTTTTTTTTGGTACTGGGGATTGAACCCAGGGACATTGTACCTCTGAGCTACAACCCCAACCCCTTTTTTATTTTTTATTTTGAAATAGGGTCTCGCTAAGTTGCTGAGGTTGGCCTTGAACCTGTGATCCTCCTGTCTTAGCCTTCCAAGTACTGGGATTACAGGCGTGTACCACCATGCCCAGCAGAGCCCTGCTTTTTGATGGAGGCATTAAGTCCATGCAGTATTTATATCTGGGCCAAAAGCAAGGAGTCAGAGAGCAAATGTAGGCAGGGGTCTGGAGAGGGCCTGAAGAGGGTCTCACGCCATCAGGCCAGTACCCTCACATGAAGTGTCTTGTGTAGTTCAGTTATTTATCCAATTAAAAAATGTGGAAATGATATGCAGCATCGTGTGCTTTCTCCCTCAGCCATCCTGTGAGTTAGAGAAAGTCCATTCTAATTCTCTTTTCTTCTCCTTTGTTGTTGGCATCAATACATGTATAAATTTGGGCTCTTTCAGTGAAATGCGGGCTGCCTCCTGACTTTTAGGGTGGCTGACAGAATTACGTTTTAGGTTGTCAGACTTTAGGGACTTGAGCTGCGGCCTGGGCTGACCTTGGGAATGTGCTTTGTTATGCCCCTGGGAGTAACACTGAGCAAAGCAAGTTGTGGAGCCAAGATTCAAACACAGGCAAGGAATAAGTAATTAGGTGAGAATGATTCCCTTTCCTTCCAGCAGGTGGACAGCCAACAAAGAGAACATGAGAAAGGAATGAAGCTCATTGAAAGAGAGAAAGGGTCTATCATGGAAAAATTTGAAGCTTCATATTGAAGACAATGAGCTCTCTTTTGACTGTTGGTTGAAACGTGCTCTAGATGTGTGGTATTTCTTGTAGAATTTAGGTATAGGATTATGATATTGGCCAGTTATGTATGCCAACAACCAGTTACTTGATACCTGCTGGTAAGGTATTGTACTTAGTACCAAAATGTTCTAAATATTCTTATATAAGAACTAAAATATTTTTATAAAAGAGAGATTCCTTGCTTCCAAGGAGTTTCATAATCTATCAGAGAGATAATGTGTACATCTGACACAAGTTGAGAGCACTCACAAGGTGACATATCAAAAATGGGAAAAAAATCATAGTGCAAGTTGAATATCTAAGTGTTGAGTGATAAAGGGCTTAGAGGATGGATCTGAATTTTGAACTGGGTAAGGAAGAGAGAAGCATAAACTGGCAGACAGAGGTGAGAATTGCATTCCAAGTGGGAAGAAAGGTATGTGTGAGGACACAAGTATGGAAATGACAACAAGCAAATCATGTGTGAGTTGCCCAAGCATGCCAGCTTGGTTGAGGTGGGGAAGTTGTGTTGATTTTGATTATTGATTTGATGCAATGGACAATAGGAAAGGGTCATGGGTTCTTGAATACATGCAAGGTGCTGAGAATGGTAGATACTGATAATTATTTAGGCAGCAGTAGCTAGGATGGACTGGAGTCATAGAGCTTGAAGTCAGGGCTAGGGGATGTTTTCTTTTTTATATATACTTTCATTGGTGTAATGTAATTATACATCATAGTGAGATTCAGAGTGACACAACCATACATGCACACATCACTTGGTGTATTTCCCTCTGTATACCCGCCTCCCTTTTCTCCCTTCCCATACATGTTAGTGAGAGTGGTAGTGAAACCTTGTATGGACATAACCTTATGTCCCTTCCTCAATCCTTGTTTTTCCCCTCCCCACCTCCCTCTCCCAATCCCCTTCTCTTATTCTACCGTTTTCTCCCTTTTACTTCCTCCTTTTGTTCTAGCTTCCACATATGAGAGAAAACATATGACTTAGGGGCTGTTTTCTAATGCAGTTATAAAGCATAGGGGTTTAATACAGGATTCTGGTCAAATCTGTGGGGCCGGGGCGGGGATGAGGAGAGCAAAACAAAACAACAACAACAAAAACAAAACAAGCTCAGATTCTGAGCTGGTACTTTCAGATGTTAGGAGTCATAGCCCAAGATTACTGGTTAGTAACTGTAGCTAGGACCACAATTTCAGAGGTCCAGCCTTGATCATTGAGGCCTGTGCAAGGTGATCTTTCAGGAATGCATATGGCCTGTGCTTCACAATGGCGAATGTAGAGGGAGAAATGCAGGAAGCCAAGTGCTGAACCTTTAGAGCTGTTGCCAGCCAAGGGGGTGGAGACAGACAAAAAGAATAGTCAGCAAATGAGACAAAGAGGTTGCAGAAGAACACAGAGAACACCCAGGGAAACCATGCGAGGAGAGAATTTCAACAGTGCTAACTGAAGCATGGAGGTCAAGGGGATTGGAAGACTTGAGAAAGGCCTATTGGATTTGTGGAGGAAAAGGACTTTGGAGACTTAGAAAAATTTGTTTCCAGTGAAGTTTCAGTGCAAAAGCATATGGGGGATTTTTTAGGTATTCCACATGACAAGGGGATTAATGTTTAATAAATAAATCCCTTTTGTAATTGCTTTACCACGTATGACTGGGTATCTAGGTCTTCAGTATTTCAATGGAAATTGTGGGGTCACCTCATAAAGGAATCGAGGTTAGATTTCTCATATTATGCAAACCAATCAGGTTATTTGTGTATTATATGTGAGAGAAAATCTCAGAGCTGAACTCTGGGACTTACTTGGATTTACAAGATCATAGTGGCTCTGATGAGCCTCTTGGGAATGTTTGGAAACTTCCCCACTGGCTCTGTTATGGGAATGCTAAAGGGTGAGCTTGATGTATTTGTCGCAGATGTTAAGTTGTGGAAAATAATAAGATCAGATTAATGTTTACCAAAATAATTCAAATGAAGGTGGAGGCACCAAAGAAATTTGTCATCCAAGAAGACAGAGCCATTTTGGGAGATATAACAGACTAGTTGAATAAATAGAGGTAATAGGTTGGATATAGTGAAAAAGTCAAATTTTATGTCAGGAGATACTTTCTCATGACTCAAGGGGAGAGATTTGTGGAAAGAAAACAAACTTTTAAATTTATCTCCTCTTCAGCTAATTAGCAGTAGTCTTAGTGATGAAACCTGAGATTGTAACTGACATGATCCAACAGGTATAATTGCATGAAAATGTAGTGCTTTTCTGGTGAACTTTAAATATGTGATTTTGGGCTTGTAATGCATATTTCAGCAAACTGGTTGAGAAGGAATGATGGCAAAGATGGGATTACAAGTTCTTTTTCTTTTTCTTTTTCTTTTGGGGCCTTTAGCTCCTTATTCTTTTTGTTTAGATGGTAGTTGCCCAGAATCAAGTAGGGGCTAAATATAGTTTTGTTATAGTCAAAGGTGTGACTTTAATATTTCGACAAATGTTCATGTCTCTGCAGCAAAACATGAATTTCCTCTTTTGTTTCTCTGATACAAAGTATAGTTTTCCAATGTGCTATAAAATTTACATTAGATAAATAAATCTGCAGCTATTTAGATAAGTACGTTTGAAATTAAGCTTAAACTTGGGTTGCATGGGATTCTGAAATTTTCCTGGTGATGTTTGGCTGGATAGTCCCAGCAGTGGGTTGCTTCTTGATTTTTTTTTTCAGAAGTTGCTATACAGTTATAGGATGTATATTCATTTGAGCCAATACTTTTTAAAGGGTCTAGAAACATTCTCAAAATTTACTTACTTAAACTCTATCTTATTACCAGAAAGATTCAAGGTGACATTTAGTTATTACATCAACTAAAAGATTACATTAACTAAAAGATTAAAAATACATTATAAGTTGGTAGGAAAAATGGGAGGGAGAAAAAGAGACTTGGAGTCAGGGAAGAACAATCATGGAGTAGTCATGGTCACATGGTGTGTGTGTGTGTGTGTGTGTGTGTGTGAGATATGAAACTTGGAATACTTATTCCATTTATAGAGACCGTGACTAAAAAACAAGTCAGGTGCTTCAGAGAAGTTCAAGTATTACCCACATAAATTCAGAAGGAAATAAGGAACATTTTGTATAACACAACCAGTGATGTCATTAACATCATCTGGACTGGAGACCAGTCAGGTTCCCTCATCTCCACTGAGCTGGCTCCATGAGTCCATGGTCTGATGGTGTCACATGAAAAGGTCCTTCTGTAAAGTCAGTTCAGCGGTAGGTCTTCAGGGTCAGTTAGATAATTCTTTTAGTGCTTATATTTGGTGTGACTATTTTTCTTTCCACCTCGTGTGTTTTGAACTTTCAGGCCATACATTGCAACTCATGATATACCCCTGTGGCTCTGGAGTGAGCACTCATGTTGAGAACATTCATTGGGTGAACTGCCCTCTTACTGGGAACTGGCAGGAATGTTGAACTTTTATAACCTCAGTGGAGGGTGAGGTAATTATTACACAATCAGTCTTTGGAGTACATGATAAAGAAATTCCAAGAAAAAAGTGAGGGTCTTCAGTTAACAAGGATTTCCAAAAATAGTTTTCATGATCTCCCCTCCCCACACCCAACACCAAAACCAGAAGCACGTTATTTCTTTGTGGAATGAGGTAGAACATTCCGAAAAATGAGTAAAATAAGTTGTAAGATTTCTATGAATTTGAGAGAGAAGCAGATTGCCCCAGTGAAGGAAGGTTTCTTCTGTGAAGCTGACTGGACCTGCCGCAGATAGATTCCCACCGGCAGGTGTGGAGCTCACCTTGCTCCACAGAATCGCCTGTTCATTGTATTTCCCTTGGCATGTGACCCAGGCTGCTGGAGACCTTGGTAAACTCATCACATTAGATCATGGGTTGATGCAAGTTCATGTTTGGATGTTTTTAAGTCGGTTGGGACCTGACTAGGGGAAGAATGTATGTCTACAGCTGGCCTGAAAGAGAGAAAACATGTTTGAAATGTTTTTTATGGCAGTGGAGTGGGTCGTAATATTTCTTGTGCAGTGAGCTTGCAAGTGTGCCTGTTAGGAGAGCATTCCTGAACACTCGATGAATCAGAGGATGATTAGCTTAGTTTAAGGAAGGAATCTGGAAACTGCTGTGAGATTTTGCCATTAATTATAGAAGATGCACATCTATCAGCTGAAGGACTAAAGACAGGGATTACCCCTTACTGAACCGATTTTATTGTGTGTCCTCTTTTAATTTAAACATTAGCTGGCTGTCTTCAGCCAAAGATATGTAAAAAATGAGTGGTACCCAGAATTTTTGTAAATATTTTATGTAGAGTTATATTTAATTGAAAACATGACAAGTCACCAGTTAAAAAGACATTTTGGCTTTTTTCCCTGTGCCAAGCATTCAGTTTTATTCCATAAAACAGATTATGATCTTTTTTGCTTTTCTGAGACTACTTATTTATCTTTCTGTAATTCCAAGTCTAGATCTGCTGAAGGTATAAGGTATGCTTATTCAGATCTTCAGTTTTTAGATAGACTTGATTGGGGGAAATAATTTCAAGGATAGAAGTGGTGGACAGAGCTCATTTCTGTAGGGAGTGATGATTGGAATCGCAGGCAATTGGAGATGAAGGACTGAGGTTTAGGAAAATCATGGTTGCAAATATGGATTTAGGAGTTACCTACTTAGATTTTGAGTCATTTCCTATTGTACCATAACACGCAGAGACTGGGAACTGTTACTATGCTTCTCTATCCTTAGGGATGGCGAGAGATTGTCTCTTGTTCCCAGGGGACAGGTTAGAGCCTGGAGCTGCAAACCCTAGGTGTTTATCCAGCAACCTCTGGATTGGCGTGGCTTTTGCTTTGGGATATACAGATCCTTCTTAACAACCATGCAAGAGGTTTTCAGGGACTTCAGTTTTCTTAAGAGGGAGACTATCATAATTATCCTTTTCCATAGTTCTTCAAATTGATTAGAGAAGGAAATGTTTGCAGTACCTTCTGCCATTTCACTTTGAGGAAGCCGTAGCGACGTCACTGATTTGACTCGCTGCGTCTGCATCGCTCCCGCAGCCACCCAGTCTTCCATTTCCACCGAATTGTATCATCCAGTGGGTGTCCTCACGGCTTTCGTGGTCCTGACGCAAACCAAATCTTTTAAACCTGTTTTTTTTTCCATTTTATTTTTAAAGTATCATACAAGTAAAAGTTGAATGTGTTTTTATTTACGTAGTTCAGACATGATGGAGGAAAAAGTGATAAAATACAGTGTCAATAATGGAGTGGAAAGTTGAAGCCTGTATATCTCTCTTCACCCTTGTTCCCATTCCAGGGATCTTCTGTTTTTTAATCTGTGGATTTACATGCACTGAAACGTTCATGTAGACAACTATTAATTTGTGTTTTCCAACAGATATAGTTAGAAATTCATCTATCTCATATAAAATGAAAAATGAACTGTTAGCCTAAAAATTCAGATTGTACTTTTTAGTGGCATGTAGCATTTCTGTGTTTTATAAGAAATGTCTGGGAAAATGGCACATTTCTGGTTCTTCAAGTTTATTTTTATTTTTTTGTGGTACTGGGGATTGGACCCAGAGGCATTCTACCTCCGAGATATACCCCTAGCCTTATTTTATCTTTTATTTTGAAATGAGGTCTAAGTTGTAGAGGGCCTCCTTAAGTTTCTGAGGCTGGTCACAAACCTGTGATCCTCCTGTCTCAGCCTCCCAAGTACTGGGATTACAGGTGTGTGCCACCATGCCCGGTTCAAGTTTATTTTTATTCAGATTCGGATGTTGTTGTAGTTTCAGTTTGGGGGCCATTAGTTACTTTTAGACATTTTAGACTAAGTTGTAATGTTCCAAATGTCAAAAAAGATTCAGGAGGATTGAAATATGATTATTTCTGATGATTATATGTGGTATCTTCTTAATAGTTTCTTTTTTTTTGCGGTACTGGGGATTGAACCCAGAGGCATTCTACCTCCGCGCTACACCCCCGGCCCTATTTTTTATACTTTATTTTGAAACCAGGTCTCACGAAGTTGCGGAGGGCCTCACTAAGGAGAGGGAGGGAGGGAGGGAGGGAGAGAGAGAGAGAGAGAGAGAGAGAGCTGAGGCTGGCCGCGAACCCGGATCTTCCGGTCTCCGCCTCCCAAAGTACTGGGATTACAAGCGTGCGCCACCACGCCCAGCCTTAATAGTTTCTTAATTGAAAAAAAGTGGTTTACTTATGTATGTTTGGCATATTTTGGAGTTGATACTGTCAAATAATTCTTCACTTATTAGACATACTTGAAAACTTCCTCTCAGATTAAAAAGGAAAAGTCTTCTGTTTTTGTGGATCTGTTGTCTTACCTTACCAGTTTTCCTATTGACTTGATGGTAGAAAAATAAAGGATAGATAAAAAGAAATTATTCTACATGGACATTTGTTGGTCCTCTCATCTGGATTTTAAAGTCCTATTAGGAAGAAATAGCCCCTAATTATTTATTAAAGATAAAAGACAAGGTCTCACAAAGTATAGGTTGTTTGCAGAACTGAGAAGTATTGAAAATATGTCTTGGCTCAACTTGCTGGCCACCGTTGAGAGCCATTAATACCAAGTGGCTCAGCTTAGTTGTGCTCCGTGGCAAAAGACGTTCTGAGGTTTCCCATGTATTGGGAGGGGGCCCAAGACAAAGAGGTTCTTGTAAAACTCTGCTAGAGGCCTGGCCATGGGACAGAGTCCTTGAAGAATCTGCATTAACCGTGCCCTGCCCATGGCATGCTGCTGCAGCCCCTGTGCTGGGAACCACCAGCATCGTGGAATGAATTTGCTTCTCAGGTATACACTCTGAGTCTCTTTTGCTTACTGGTCCTCCTTCTTATCACCCCAGAATACTAGAGCTACGTCTTCTCTGCAAAGAGAGATATATGCCACATATCACATATTCATTGTTAAAAACTCTCTGTTCTTTGTTTTTTCATGTGTGGTTGTTTCTGTAGAAGATAATTACTTATCTTTACCTCTCTGGTTTGACATAGAATATAAACGTGTACACACACATGTGAATAATTCACCAGTGTACTGATTTCCTTTTCTAAAGTATAAAGCACATAGGATTTAGAATGAAAAGATCTTGATTTAAGTTCATGTCTGCCACTTAAATGGTAGTATGACATTTCTGAGACTCATTCCCAATCTTGGTTGGGACTTATGGAACTCAAATCAGGCAATGCACTTAAAAGTATTTTGTGAAGTATAAAATGACACATGAATGTTAATTATTGTTATTATTTTAAATGCATTGTCACCAGTATCATCATATATTAGTAATGAATGCTCCAGGATTTGTCTTTTTCTTGGTATTGGGGATTGAATCCAGGAAATTCTCCCTATGAGTTACACCCCTTTTATTTATTTATTTATTTATTTATTTATTTATTTATATTTTGAAACAAAGTCTCTCTAAGTTGCTGAGGCTGGCCTTTAACCTGTGATCCTTCTGTGTCCGCCTCCCAAATATTGGAATTACAGGTTGTGCACCCCTGCTCCCAACTCCTTGAGTTGTCTTAATCCCAGAGAAGACATATAAACTTAGTGTACCCTTCTTTGGTTATCAAAAGGCATATTTGTATAAGGGATATTGCTGAGTAGTGAAAAATCACAAGTGTGCAGATTTTATACTGTGGATCCGCAAGCAGCATTGGGTAGAGAAAGGAGGGGGCAGAGAGTAGAAATCAACGAAGGCCTAGTTTCTGCACTGCCTAGTGCAAGACTGCATTTTGAAGGTTTGAGTTCAGTTCTTAAGGTTGATAGTATTTTATAATTTATTTTATATAAATGCATAAGGAATAGCATTTGTCAGCTTTTAAAACAATAATTTTGTGAGTCACCGAATTTACAAATATGGCCAAATGTGGATTACATGGCTTTTGGAGAGAGAATCTAGTTTATTGGGTAAAAGGGAGAATCCTTTGGTTACATAGTAAAGGGTGTAGGAAAGAAGACTCAGTGTTTCCTTAGGTGAGTTTCCCATTCTGGAAAATGTATTTGCTCAGTTGGACAGTGGGGCCATCTTCAGGTTAGAAAGTGTCAACAGGAAATAGCTCGGGTTCGGTGAGGGCAGGTGCCATGTTTCCGTTCGTATAGAAGCGTTTCTGATTATCAGTTGGGACTTTATGTCCCTCTCTCCAGCCTCATAGACGAGTGGCCGGTTTCATTTCTTTCTCTGGCTTAATTCTCAAGTTATTTGCTTGTTCTTTCTGTTGGAAGCTCCTGTAACTTTTCTGCTGAAAATGTTCTCTGGATTCAACATTAGAGAAATCTTAGCGTATTTTATTTATTAGTCTGGCCATTTTGTGTGTTCTTACAACATTTTTTCCAAGCAGGATATCTCACGCAACTAGATGCTTGTCATGTGGGCATCATTTTTTTTTTTTTCAGATGAAAGTTTCATCTTGGGTTTGAATGAACAGCTGAATTAGTTAAGAGATTCATTTTTGCTATCCAAAAGGCAGAAGAAAAGCGGCAAAGGATATGTGACTTCAGCCAACTGGCTGCTGACCAGCCTCCCCGTTGTCTAGGACGTAGGAAATAGGGCACTGGGAGACAGGTGCTGAGGAAATGAATAGCACTTACTATGATGAGTCTGACACAGTCCCAGTTCTGTTTTCTGTATTTGGTGTTTGGTGCTTTTGTTGTATTACAGAAGGTATAACTTAGCAAGGTATTATTTTATTTCAGTTTTAAGACAGAAATGACATTGATTGTTGTAGAAATGGGGAGGAGGTGCACATGGAGTTGGAGTTGTGTTTTGGGCTTTGGAAGTAGTGATGATTTTTCAGTCTTAGCCAAAAAAAAAATTCTTTTTTTTTTCAATTTTGGAAACAGCCAGGCTATTGATATAGCATATTGTAGTGGTGGAAAGAGCACTGTAGATCTGATAATAATGAATTTTTTAATAGAATCTTGGCAGCCGGGTATTGTGGTACATATGCCTATAATCCCAGTACTTGGGAGGCCAAGACAGGAGGATCACAGGTTCTAGGACAGCCTTAGCAATTTAGCAAGACTGTCAGCAACCTAGTGAGACTGTTTCAAAACAAAACAAAACAGAAACAAAACATGGGCTGGGGTGTAGCTCAGAGATAGAATGTCCCTGTGTAACTTTCTGAACCTGGACAAGTCCCTTAATGTTTCAGAACCTTTGTTTTCTTGTTTATAAGATGATATTTCTATATAATTTTTAAGGTCTCTTCAGATCTAAAATTCTGTGACTCTGATTTTTCTCTATCATCACAATGATTGTTTGCTTCCTTCCATAGAGTATAAGGGTAATAAATATATATATGTGTATGTATATGTGTGTATATATATTTATTTTGTGGTACTGGAGATTGAACCCAAAGGCATCTACCTCCAAGCTACATCACAACCCTATTTTATTTTGAAACAGGATCTCACGAAGTTGCTGAGGGTTTCCCTAAGTTGCTGAGGCTGGCCTTGAATCTGTGATTCTCCTATCTCAGCCTCCCAAGTACTGGGATTACAGGTGTGCACTACCATGCCCCACTACAGATATTCTTTATTCATGAAAACTACCTTTAAAAAATAAGGCAGCACATTTTATTGCAAATGGAATGTATAGAAATGGGCGTGTGGGTCTTGAACCCAGTGGGCTGCCTGTAGTTCATTCCCTTTGACCTGCACTATCTGCTCTGTTGTACTCTTCCTGATTGCTTCTTCAGGTTCTGGATAGAGTGCCTGGAAAGTCTATCTGGAATGTGTAGTTACCAGAAGCCTGTTTCTATACAGGAAACATACATTTTAGTGGTGACCTTCAAAGGTAACAGTGTCCCTTGTCAATATATAAACCTTAGGTAATGCTAAGACTGGGACTTTGCAACCATATAGAAGGAGAGGATGATGCCATATCAGGCCTACATAGGGTATGGGGGGGATGGGAAACATCATACATTCTATCCAAGCATAGATTTTGGTAAGTGAATTTTAGTCAAATTGTTTTTCATTCTCCATCATGTTTCTTTAAACTTTTTCACTTTTTGAAGTAATTGTTGTTTCTTTTCCCTAATGTTTGCAATGCATTCTATTATAAATGGAGCCTACCATCTGCCATAAAGGAAAGTATAAAAATCAGGCTATGTCAATCTTTTTTTCTCTCCCTACAGTATTTCCATAAGATCTCATTTCCCTCTGCTTTAATTTCTCCTATGGACATGGTAGTGATCTTGAGTCTTGCGGCTCATGAAGGTGCACTGTATTACGGATATGAATTTGAGGATTTGACAGGAGGAGGGAGGGAGAAGTGAATGGTAAAATGGGAGGTGGGGAGTAGATTGATTATTCATGCTATGCTTCTTTGTCAGCAAAGAAAAGCAGATTGGTCGTTTATAGTAAAATTTAGCCCAAATGGCATTTGCACAGTTGTAAATTTCATTTCACAGTAATGCAATATGCCTATTAGCGTTTCACACATATCTCTGTCACTCTGTCAAAATGTTTGCAGATTACTTTGTTGTTCAGACTTGAAGGCGCTTTTTGTCTTCTGGTATCTATCCCATGGACCACCTCGTGGAAAACAACTCTAGTAGTATACGTGGATGAAACGTATCTTTTTATGACCGTCCCATTTCACTTTTTGATTCGCCCCTTTCTGTGACTATTGGCAGAAAGAATAAAATGGGAGGCGATAATTTAACATCCTAATCCAGGATTACAATTATAGGATTGTGTCACCTTGAAGCTTGGCTGCTCTTCCTTAACAGACCAACTCCCCAGATAGATGTTTTAATCTCCTTTTCTTCCCCTCCCTTCTTTTTTTCTTCTCTATATTTCAGTCATTTGCAAGAAAAGGAGCAGCAACACTGTGCTGCATCTCAAGAGTTGTAGTTTCTCTCAAGAGCTCCAGATTCAGCTTTATCTGCATCTACCGGGGGCCTATTATATTCTTGGCTTTCTGCTAGGTCCCTTGCTATGCACTATCTTATTTAATCCCCATCCCCATTCCACTGATGGGGAAGCTTTGGCCTGGTATGTAGCAGAGCCTGAATCTGAAATTAGGCCTTCTAAATCCTTCCTCTACTGGGTAGAAACTCAGTTTCAGATGGGAAGTTGTATTCATCAGGTTCTCCAGAGAAACAGAACCAATAGGGTGTGTGTGTGTGTGTGTGTGTGTGTGTGTGTGTCTATTTATTATGGGAGCTGGCTAACCTGATTATGGAGGTCAAGAAGTCCCAGTGATCTGCTGTCTGCACGTTAGGGTAGAGAACCAGGAAAGCCAATGGTGTTATTCAGCTTAAATCCAGAGGCCTGAGAATTGAGAGGGGTGGGGGGTGCGGGAGGGGCAGTGCGGGAAGGGATGATGTAAGCCCTAGTCCGAGTCTGAAAGTACAAGAAGCAGGAACACCGAGATTTGAGGGCAGGACAAGATGGATGTTCCAGCTTGAAGAGAAGAGTGGATTTACCCTTCCTTTGGTCCCTCGGTGGATTGGATGATGCCCACTCACATAGGTAAGGGTAATCTTCTTTACTCCATCTGCTGATTCAGATTCTAATCTCTTCCAGAAACACCCCCATAGACACACTCAGAAATAGGGCCTCACCAGCTCTCTGCACATCCCTTAGCCCAGTCCAGTTGACACATAAATTAACCATCACAGGAAGTTTTTCAGAAAAGTGCTTAGTGTCAAAACAAGCATTTGAATCACGTTCTCATTTAATTATTTGAGAACAGCATGAGACTAAATTCTGGTTCTAGATTTCCAATGACTGATTCTGTTTTGAGCAAGTTTCTTTTTACCTTTGTACTTTAGTGTCTCTACTTACTAAATAGAAATCGTAAACATTGTCTTAGAAAAATGTCAGTTTATAGTTATTTCTGTTTACTGTAGAATCTTAGTTTCATTTGTGTTTTTAATTTTGTGGAACACTTAGAACTGCTTAGTTGGGTCATGAATCTCAATAAAGTTAAAATTTTTAGCACAGCATTTAATAGAAGTTTTATTATCCAAGTCAGTTGGTAACGAACATGTTGAATTACTGGGCAGTCTGGATACTTAGGGAACTAACCAATACATACTTGTCAAATACCTATCATATGACTGACAGACACCTTGTATTCATTATCTCATTTAATCCTGATATTACTCCTTTGAGCTTTCAACTACTAACCTCACTGATGATAAAAATGAGATGTCAAGGAGTTAAATAATTTCCCTAAGGTCACATAACTAATGAGGTGTGGAGCTTGGATTTGGATCTTCGAGAGCACAAAAATAGCATAGTTGTTACTTGTGTGGAATTTAAGTCCTGTTCTGTCTCTTACGAGCTGTGTAACTTTGGGCAAGTGACTTGACTTCTCTGGACCTTCATTTTCAGATTGAGCTACTTTGCAGGGCTGTTGTGAAGATTAAATTGCTAGTGTGCCTTCAGCATGGTCTGACACAGTAATTGAGGGGTGCAGTCGTCCCTGCCTACAAAGGTTTACCATGTTAAATGAGAGATGAAGCATGCAGATGATAATGTAGACAAAGTTTTATGTGTTTCATAATAGATGATAAAATGTTAACTCATGTAATTTTAGCCAAAGAGAAGACTAGTGTGGTGTATGTGTTTTGTTAGAACTTTGGAGTAGGACAGGAATATGCAAACCTTTTCCCATCTTTTTCTCTAGCACACTGTGAATCTTAGAGCAAGTTATTTTACCTCTGTTTTTCTCCTTCTGTGTTTCATCTGCTCTTGCATTCATCAAACATCTCCTGAGAGACAGCAGTGTGTCCAGGCACACTCTCCTGGGAATCTAGGTGCTGGAGAAAAACTAAGATATGGGGTCTGTTCTCATCATGGGCCATGGAACTTAACTTAATGGGAGGAGAGATAGGTATATGTAGACTTAATTATAATGCAGTGCAAAAAGAGAAATAATAGTGGTCTGAGTTGGGGGAGGCCTTATGAAAAAATTAAGCAAAGAAGAATTAAGCAATGAAGATGAGAGGGATTACGTCTTACTCATCTTTGTATTACTGTTTTTTCAAAGCGTGGAGTGCTGTGCCTAACATATGGTAGGCCCCTAGTAGTGAAATGGATGCTAATTTAAAATCTGATTTGTTTCAAAGGACTAGTTCTTCCTATGTTTCTTGTCACAGCTCCTCTACCTCTTTCAAGCTCAGTTCAGGCTCCTAATTCTCTTAGTGTGTCTATACCAGGGGGGTTAAGTGCATAGGCTCTGAAGTCAGACTTCCTGGTTTCAGTTTCTGTTTCTTCCACCTATTAGCTCTTTGACCTTGAGCTCTTTGACCTTGAACTCTTTGACCTTGACTAAGCTTCTCCATACCTCAGTTTTTTTTTAATCTATAAATCAGGTATGATAATGGTACCTCACATCATTAAATGGAAAAATAGACCCAAAGATCTTAGAATGGGGACCAAATACTAAGAATAGTAATTATTTAATAGTTTATTGGAAATTTTTATTTTTCATTTAGATCTATTTACCCTGAGTTCATTCATCAGTAATGTTGCCTCACAAATACTCATTGTTACCAGCAGGGAGAGAATTTTCCTGTGTGTTTTATGATTGACATTGGACAAGAGAAAAGTTGACGTATTTTAGGTAGCCTGTTGCTTATCCATGGCCTGCGCTTGCTTTAAAGCAGAGATCATAAGGTCCTGGTTAAGACCACAAGAAACTCACATGTATTTTGCTAACTATAAGTCATGCTTCTTGGCGGCCCCTTTAACTGTTAAAATAACCTCCAGGTTTTGATTTTTCTTCACTTTTTATTAATAGTTAACAAATAGTTACATGCACAGCAGGAAAGCCAAGTAAGCCTGAAGCATTTATAAAATGGCATGTGAATTAGTTGTAAACTATTTCAGTAAACATTAAATGGGTGGCAATTACTTAAAGCGATTGCCTAAGTTTCATTAAAGTATTTAAGAGAAAAATATGCACTTAATGCTGCTTTAATTACAAGGAACTCATTAGAGAAGCTTCGATCTATGGTTTACCAAACTAGCCTAACTCATAAGTTTACCTGGGGAATCTGAGCAAAAATCCAGATTCCTCCTTCCCCTCCCCTATTGAGATTCAGGAACCTGGTGATCTGTGTTTTTAATGACCTCAGGTGAACTTGAACATCAGGCCTATTTGGACAACACTGCTCAGGTGTTGTTTGGATAAAAGCTTGCCTTAGGTTTGACCTTCAATAAATGGAAAAAGCACTTAAAGATCCTTTAGTATAACTAATTAATAGTTGCAAATGTGTCTGTGCCTGGTGGCGCACACCTGTAATTCCAGTACTTGGGAGATTGAGACAGGAGGATTGCAGGTTTGAGACCAACCTCAACAATTTAGCAAGACTCAGCAATCTAGTGAGACCCTCTTTCTAAACAAAACAACAAATTAACAAAAAGAAAGGAATGGGGGTGTAGGTTGGAGGTAGAATGCCTCTGGGTTGAGTCCCCAATTCCCCCTCCCCCAAAAGTGGTGAATGTGAAATGAGAGTGGCTGAGAAAGGGGAAGTCTGTGATTTTCTTGGGATTGTCTTCCAAAGACATCACCAGCAGCAACATCACCACCACCATTTATTGGGCTATGGCAGGGAATGCTATGGCAGGATTTGCCACAAGTTACTTTAACTTTTTTAGGGTAAGTGAAGAGTATGAATGCAAAAAAAGATAATTTTATCAGCTTGTGTCTGATGAGTGGAAGCGGTGCGTTTATGAACAGTTGCAAAGGAATGCTGAGAACACGTTTGAAGCAGGGTGGCCCAACCACAGATTGGAGAAAACAGAAGCTTTTCCAAGGTGTTGCTGCTGGGAAAACGAAGATACTGAGATGGAAAGAGCAAGCAGCTTGACTAGGGTCTATAGCTGCTGATCACAACTTTACAGGTTTGTTCCTTGTGGAAAGAACTGCTGAATACTCTCCCCCTCCATCCACCTACGAAGGCATTGTCCTCCCCAGCTGTCCAAAACACACACCTTATTTTGCCACTCCCTGCTCGAAGCCCTCAATACTTCTCTATTGGCACTGTAGGATAAAGTCTAAATGCCTTATCAGAGTCCAGAGGGCCATTCATGGTTTATCTCATATCTATCTTTATGGTCTCCTTTCTCATCTCTTGCTACGTTTTTGTGCTCTGTGCTCCAGCCCACTGAACCCTACACATGCGGCCTTCCACAGTGATCTGAGCAAAAATCCCCATTATTATGTTACAGCCTTTAACATAGTGTCTAGTATGGGCTCAATACACAGTAGGTGTTTAATATGTGTTTATTAGATGAATGAATAAATTAAAACACAATTAGCTCTTTACATACGAGCTTTTCCCTTTTGGGATATAAGCTCACCCAGTGCATTATAGTGTATGTACAGTTTCTGGCACATGATCAGTACTCATTAAGAATTTGTGAATGAATCAATAACCATAGATTGTATTGCATATTCATAGTCAGCCCTTATTTATCCATGCAATTGAAGGGAGATTGGATAAGCCAGACATATTAAATAATTGATTTTCTTGGAATTTAGAAAATTATCAAGCCAAACAATGACTATCTGAATCTTGAGAGACTGGAAATTTGGCTGACCTTTCTAGGTTCCTCCCTTTCCCACAGAATTCTCTTGTTTTTTCCTCTATTCTGTTTCTATTAGGATCAAACCTAAGACTCAGGCAAACACCACGGTTTTAGGCAGAGCTGACCCGTCCAAGATTACTCCCCTCACCGTTCAAACCTCACCTAGGTGAGAAGGCATCTGAGTTTTTTGAACTGTATGAGGACTTTGTTTTGAGTTGGTTCCCAGGAAAACAATAGATAAGAGATACCAAATAATTAATACATGACTTTATCTTAGCTTGATTATGACAAGAAACTGAAAGGAATACTTGCCCATTAGTCACGCTTACCTGGAGTGAGGTCCAGCCATCGCTCACATTGATGTCCAGATCTTCTTCAGTAGAGACAAAGATGCTCTCAGACGGCTCCAGCTGCTTCCCAGGTGGAGGATGGGAAACTATTTACCTGAAGCATCCCTTTTATTTCAATGTTTGGAAAGACATATTTTTACAATGAAACAAACATAGAACTATTCATTTTAATTACAAATTTGTGAGCCTCTTTAAAATTTAAAGGCAAAGCACAGAGAGTTAACAGGTATTTTGAGGCTGGGTGAATGCCTTAGTTATTTGATAAAAGTTTTGAAGAATGTATGCATTGGACTAAAAGATTGGTTTGTAACACACAAGACTTAATGACCACTGACATAGACATTTTCAATTCAAAGTACAACATATTTGATGCCCTTTAAAGTCTTTTTTTTTTGACTACCAAGAAATGAGACTGATGTTCCTGTTCACCATCTCCTGGGCATAAAGGACAGTGGCATAATCTTCACCTTCACCTTACTAAATGAGAAACCATTTTATAGGATCCAAAGCTGCAGACAAAGCTGCCTTTGAGAATAAGTTAAATCATAAACTGCTTTATTTGGAGCCAGTTGGAGGTAGCATACTGCTGGCAATTCCAAACCATTTAAAAAACAAAAGTTACGGTTATTAATTTTTGAAGCCACAAAAGCATGAATCAACATTATAGCAGTGTCAGTATCTCAGTAGGAACTGGTTTCAACTGAACTGTGGCAGCAAAATAAACGTTTGCAGATTGTTTTGACAGACTGTCATCCGCCGGGCTTCAATTTATTCGCCAGCAGCCTTACTTTTGAAACAGAGCTGCAGCACTTGAAGTCGACAAGAAAATCTTCCCTTCGAACATTCTGGACCTTAGCAAATAACTCTATCTGCAAGCATTTGTAATGTCAATCTGCAAATGTTCTCAATAAGAATGGGCTATGTTGCTAGGAGATGTGCCTCTAAACATCTGTTTGACATATTTCAACACGATGGAGATCAGGGAAACAGGTCCATAAAGCAAAGTGGTCAGCTAGTCACCATGGTGGCACAGGCGATTTTATTAAACATAGGTCACATGTATTTTTAAAGTTCTCTAGACAGTGAAAAGTGGAAAGATACTTCTTCGGCTAATGTACTGAATTATTGTAAGCATATATTGACCCTTGACAGTCTTAAAAATCATAATCCTCCTTGGTTAATTTTTATGAGATGCTTTTTTGTTTGTTTAAGTTTCTAACATTGAGTGTATGTGGGCTGATAGTTGATTTTATTCTTAATTTTCTAGTGTATACCTGTCACTGAAGCTTAGGCACATGTACCCCTGAGTGGTTAATTTCCTGGAATGAATGCCTTTTCTGTATCTCTTGAAAGTTGAATTGATGAGTCTGGAAGAAAATCCTTTACTAAAGCAGTACCATCCATTTTCCAGAAAATCCTACTTGTGTTTGCATTTTATTTGACTCTTAAACAGATTTGTTACCCCCAAAGTTAAAACTGACAAGTTCATAGGTCTAGTTATTTTAACTGTGGAATGAATTTAGACAGCTTCTAAAGTCATTTAAAATCAGAAGAAAGTAAATTAAAAGTAATAGAATGGATGGCTTGTTGAAAAGTAAAGGAATAATGGCTCAATCCCAAAGTTAGTGTAGGAAAAGTTCAGCACTCATTGGCAGGCAGCTAGCAATACATAGTCCTTGAGTACTTTAATGAGAAAAATAAACATTATTTTCAAGACTGTAGCATGTCTCACTTTTAAAGAGTTCAAGCTAATGGCAAGATGTGTTTTTGAGATATGAGGAATGGGCTTTTGAAGGGTGTTATGTTTTCAAAAATAGAGTAGAAATAGAAATGAAGGAAGAGGCACTCTATAACAGGAGGAGTATGGACTTTGTGTCAAATGAATCTCCATAACTGCACCCTAACTCTGTATTTCTCTACTGCTAGATATGTGACTTGGGTGATGTAGGTAACCTCCTTGAACATATATGAATATAGAGATAGTGTGTAAGTTTGGGAATATTCTGGGGATTAAAAGAGATATGTTCATAATAAGTACTATTTACCAGTAGGTATAAGTAATATTTCCAGCCAGGCACTCTGAGTAATACAAATATCATAATCTAAATTGCTTGGCCAGAAGAAATAGAGAGCAAGTTGAAGATCCTCTTCAGTAAGCCTGTATTACTAACTACTTTTTGAAGAGGCTTGCAAGTGGTGATCAATTGACAGAAGACTAAAACCTATGGTAGTGGAAAATAGAAGTATAAATTTTGGAGGAAAAGGCTGTAGTGGGTGTGTAGCTCAGTTGGCACATAGCCCCAAATAAGATTATAATTCATGTTATTCTTAAAGTCTTTGATTATTTAAAATGGATTCAGGATAGAAGAGAAACTCACTTCTGCAATGAGGTAGATTTCAACATATCATCCCTCCCTCCCTTCTTTCCTCCCTGCTCTGAACATACTGATTTTATAGGCAAGTTAACCAATTGTTATTCATGGTATGACATACCATATAGATATTTCAGAACAATTTTAATTACAGATGATGTTTATGATGTGGATTCATGGACATAACATCTATTATGACCTGAATGGATTACTCTATTGGAAGAAGTGAAATGTCAACTGACTTAATGTCTAAAGTATAAATTTTAATATGTAGGCATATTTTATATTAGTAACTAAATAATGTCTTTAGAAACAGACTTTTAGAATTCTGTTTAGATAATTCGTTTAGCTGAGATCACAAGTAACTCTTGAATAGTATTGTTGGTGTGTTTTAAAGGAGGATTAGATGAATATAAACTAAGAACTACGTAGTGACCAATTTTTCTTTGAGGATATGGGCAGAAGTTCAGAGTATACTTAATAACTGTACATTATTTTTATGTAAACCAGTAATGGGGGCATTCTATCTCCAAGCCATACCCCTCTCCTTTTTTCAAAAGAAAAAAAAAAGAATGGAAACAGGTCTCTAAGTTGCAGAGGCTGGTTTTGAACCTGTGATCTTCCTGTCTCAGGCTCCCAAGTACTGGAATTACAGGCATGTGCCACCCCACCCAGCAAATTATGACTTTTTTTTAAGGAACATGGCTAAAGGCTGATTTACACATATTATTTTAACATGAGTTTTGTTCTGCCGTATGTGTCTGTGAAACATCATGCATGCTTTCCCTTTCCTTCTGCCTTTGGAAATCTCCATTCTTATTCAGTGCTTTACTTTTCCAATGAAGTCACAGTTTTATTTAATCATCTTAAATACCCAGTGCTTACCTAGTTGTTTGTGTGTCTTTACCCCTTTAGGCCACTTTGCGTTTTATTTTTGTTGATGAGAGTTCATTGAAAAAATCATTGATTGTGCAGTTCCTTTAAGTGGCTGGTGTCTAATTACTGTTAGTAGTGCTTACTATGCATCACTGAATAAGTAACCAGGTCAATAAATGGTGAGA
>PVJS01019545.1:0-24324 GCA_004027185.1 Glis glis | reverse complement strand
ACTTCCCTGTTTTTCAGGCCAGGTTGGGGTCATTGTGTAACAATATGGAGTCACTTTAGCTAATAAGTTTTTAGCTACCATGCTCTAACTCCGCATCATCACAATGTGAGCTCCACATTCCCCCTAGAGCTCATCTTTCAGGCATATTTCTAACCAAGGAAGCAGATTCTTAGCTGAGGCGAGTTGCAGAAATGGAAGGTCAGGGCTTCTCAGCTGGCTAGAGTTTATGGAACAAGCTACTGGACAAAGTAAAGTTATACAGAGGAGAACCCTACACAGAAATGTGTGAAGGAGTTCTTCTAACGACCTTGGACAAGGGCTTTTCGCATCTGTATGCAGGCCTCTGGAATGAGGAGCAGTAAGTCCTTGCTGGTGACTTCTTAATGCATTTCTGGAAAACATTGAATCTGAAGCTCAACCAATGTGGAGAAGTCTCACTGAACGCTCAGATCATTCTGTTTCATTGTCCAAAGGCCACACGGAGGAATAAGGACAATTCTCTGTCAACGTGCATGAACTAGAACTGAAGAGAGAACCAACCTTTCAAAAAGCTGTCTTCCTGGAAGATTCATGATTATCCACCAGTAATTTAGTTGCTTGCTGGTGCTGGATATCTTGAATCTGTTGGATTGGTGTATAAAGCTACAGGAAAAATTGTCGTAACTGAGAGTTAATTTAGATGTTGGAATTAGTTGACATGGGTTTTGGTGCTAAAAATATGAAAAAGGAAGGCATCATCTTTTAGATTGCATAATAAAACTTTGTGGAAACAGAAATTATTAAAAATGTAAACTAAATAACCAAAAATCATAATACCTAAACAATTATATGTTAATTATAGAATATACCATCTGAGAAACTATAGACTCATGCTAAAATTATATACAAATAGAATTAGAAGAATGGAAATATCAAAATTAAGGATAGACATAAAAATGTTGAAAAATAAATTTAATGAGCCTACAAATAGAAAATGTTAATTATATTGATAATCTCTCACATGATTTATGAAGATAAAAATGAAAGAAGTAAGCCGGGCGTGGTGGCGCACGCTTGTAATCCTGGTACTTGGGAGGCTGAGACAGGAGGATCCCGGTTCGCCGCCAGCCTCAGCTACTTAGTGAGGCTGTTTCAAAATAAAGAATAAAAAAAAAGGGCTGGGGGGGTAGCTCGGAGGTTGAATGCCCCTAGGTTCAATCCCCAGTATCGCAAAAAAAAAAAAAAAATAACAAAACAAAACCGAAAGAAGTAAATTTCCAACATTAAAAGTGAACAAGAACCCGAAATGGTGGAGCATACCTGTAATCCTAGTACTTGGGAGGTTGAGACAAGAGGATCATCACAGTTTCACAGCCAGCCTCAGCAACTTAGCAAGGCCCTCCACAACTTAGTGAGACTCTGTTTCAAAATAAAAAACAGGCCGGGCGTGGTGGCGCACACTTGTAATCCTAGTACTTTGGGAGGCGGAGACCGGAGGATCCGGGTTCGCGGCCAGCCTCAGCTCTCTCTCTCTCTCTCTGTCTCCCTGTCTCTCTCTCTCTCTCTCTACTTAGTGAGGCCTTCTGCAACTTCATGAGACCCGGTTTCAAAATAAAGTAAAAATAGGGCCGGGGATGTAGCACGGAGGTAGAACACCCCTGGGTTCAATCCCCGGTACCGCAAAAATAAATAAATAAATAAATAAAAAATAAAAAACAAGCTGGGCGTGGTGGGGCACACTTGTAATCCCAGTACTTGGGAGGCTGAGACCGGAGGATCCGGGTTCGCGGTCAGCTACTTAGTGACGCCCTCCACAACTTAGTGAGACCCTGTTTCAAAATAAAGAATAAAAAAAAAATAGGGTTGGGGGTGTAGCTCGGAGGTAGAATGCCCCTGGGTTCAATCTCCAGTATCGAAAAAAAAATTAAAAAATTAAAATAAAAAACAAAACAGAACTGGATGTATACCTCAGAGGTAGAATGTCCCTGGTTTCAATCCCCAGTACCACATACACACACACACACACACACACACACACACACACACACACGAAAGTGAAGGAGACAACATTGTCACCTTCAATGCATTAGACCTAAATATGAAGAAAAAGTTTAATGTTAGAAATTTTAATGATCTGAATGATACGAACAAAGTTTTTGAAAACACAATTTAGTAAAGTTGATTAAAAAAATAACAAACTCTGAAGGGCTCTATTTCAATAAGCTATAATTTTAAAACTGTTTGCAAAAAATTCCTAATGCCCATGTAGCTTCTCTGGTAAATTTTATCAAATATTTAATAATAAAATCATACCAGTATTCCACAAAACTTCAAAATATAAATGAAAATTGAATACTGCACAAATTATTTTTCAATTTAACTCATGAACATAAAAATTAAATTTATTAATAGAATGATATTAAATCAAATTACTATACATATAGATCAACAACTTAAGTATGATTTTATCTAAATTATGGAAGGTCATTTTAATATATAAAATCAAGTAAAACAATTTTCCACATTTTGAAGAAAAATTAGTTTTAATGATCTCAGCATTTGTACCAAATCACTGATAATATTCAAAACCAATTTATAATTTTGTTTTAAATTTTCATAATGTAAAAATAGTAATTAACTTTATCAGGTTAGTATAGATTGTACATAAACAACTTTTAACCAGTATCATTCTTCTTGAAATAATGGTTTCATCTAATTTACAGATTAAGACAAGAGGGTATTATCTTAACATTTCTGTTCAGTATTGGACTAGAAAGAATGAATAGTGGACTAACCCAAGAAAATGAAACAAAATACACTAAGGAAGAGAAAGAAGAAGTAAAAACTATTCTATATGTGGATGGTGAGTTGTGTTTAGAAAATCATAGGAAATATAATAAGTAAATACACTAAACTCTAAGAGTAAAAATAATTTTTCTATAGCTTATCTAAAAAACTGAAAAATGCTATATTTTATGAAAAATGCTACTTGCAATTGGATAAAGAGAACATTAAATATTTCATAACACTGTAGACCACCACACTGAAAACCACCTAACATCACTGAGGGAAAAAAAATTAAAATAGAGACACACGCCATATCCATGAGTCAGAAAACTCAATATGATTATGATGCAAATTCTCCAAATAATGATTGGTTGGAACTTCATCCTGTCCTGCAGGCTTATAACAAAAATTAAGAAACTGACTGTAAATTGATTATAAACGTTTTTATTTTTATTTGTTTATTTTCTGTGGTACTGGGGTTTGAATCCAGAGGCAGTCTACCTCTGAGCTACACCTCCAGCCCTATTTTAATTTAATCTATTTATTTACTTATTTATTCATTCATTCATTTATTTATTTAGAAACAGGGTTTCACTAAGTTGTGGAGGGTCTTGCTAAGTTGCTGAGGCTGGCTGTGAAACTGCGATTCTCCTGTCTCATCCTCCCAAGTACTAGGATTACAATCGTGTACCACCACGCCTGACTCCAAATGTTATAGAAACAGGAAAGAACCAAATCTGGTTGAAATAAAGCCAATAAATTGGAAGATTCTTAAACACTAAAACTATAAAGCCCTAAAACAATTAAAGGAATTATCTTTGTAACTTTGGGTAAGAAGTATTTCTTAGGAAGGTCAAAAGAGCAACAATAAGAAAAGGAATAAAATATTAAACTCAATAAAATGTTGAAATTTCTGCCCAACAAAAGACAACATCAAGAAAACAGAAAATGAAACATGAATAGATGTAAGCATACTGTTTGCATATTTGTTTAAGTAAAGCAGTTACATATTAGAATCATTTATATTTTTAGCAATAAAATAAAATCATGCTCAGCTTTTATAACATGTTTTAACTGATATCTAATTGATAATATTAATGTAATTTTCCAAGTAAATAAAAATATGACTATGATTTTCTTGAACATAGTGTCCTTCAAATAACTTTGAGAATGGAAACCCTGTGAGGCTGAGATTTGTCTATTTTTACAATAAACTGAAAGGAATAAAGACATACAATCCCTTATAATAAAGCATTCAACTCTTTTCAGGTTAGACTGATCCACTTAACTTTATATATTTATATATTTCATTGGCAACTAAATATTATGAAGCAATACACAACTTTTATCCTTTAGTCACTTTTCTTCTCTACTCACAGATCACTGAAGAATAATATTGATTTATATATTCAAAAACGAGCTTGAGGTTACAATAAATGCATTGCATCTATTTTCACATTATTTTCTAAAGATATTTTAGTATTATTGCCTTAATTAATTGCCTCAATAATCTCTACAGTGAAGGAAATATACTATCTCCAAACTCACTTATTATCCAAGGGCTTCTAATAAAAGCTGATGAAATCTAGTTTCCAAAGGCAGTTTTTACTATTACAACAATTTTCATTGCATACCACAAAATAGGGCAAAAATAAATGAACTGCTGTGGAAACTATTAGGTTAAGCATCACTTATGATATATCATTTTCAAATTGATGTATCTTTATATCAGTCAAAATAAAATGATTTAATGATGATATGCATCTAATATTCAATTGTTATTTAATTTAATTTAATTTTATTTTTTTTGCGGTACCGGGGATTGAACGCAGGGGCGTTCAACCTCCGTGCTACGCCCCCGGCCCTATTTTTTATGCTTTATTTTGAAACCGGGTCTCACAAAGTTGCGGAGGGCCTCACTAAGTAGAGAGAGAGAGAGAGAGAGAGACAGAGAGAGAGAGAGAGAGAGCGAGCATGAGAGCTGAGGCTGGCCGCGAACCCGGATCCTCCGGTCTCCGCCTCCCAAAGTACTGGGATTACAAGCCCGGCTCAATTGTTATTTTAAATACATTATTATGTAATGCATTCAGAAGAGGGAAAATATTTAATCAAGTCAATACTTATTTTCTTTAAAATATTAATACATCTCACATTCATTTAGGTCATAAACTCATAAAAAATGGCAAGAAAAGAAGCCATGCATGGTGCCGCATGCCTGTAATCCTAGTACTTGGGAGGCTGAGACAGGAGGATCACAGGTTCTAGGATTACTAAGTTGAGGTCAGACTCAACTTAGCAAGACCCTCAGCAACTTAGTGAGACCCTGTTTCAAAATAAATAAATTAAATAGGTCTGAGAGTGTGGCTCAGAGGTAGAATGTCCCTGGGTTCCATCCCCAGTACAAAAGAAAAAAAAAATGGCAAGGAAAGAATTAATCTCCACAATTCAAATTTCATTGGATAGCCACTTCTTAATGGCTATATCTCTGCAGATCTCATATTACTGTGAAAATTTTAAATATATAATTATAAAATAATCCAATAAAATAAATGCTCTGGAAAGTTTTACACTATTCTAACCATTTTTATTAAATAGTTTCAATCACCTAGGTAGCATATCAGGTAAATCAGAGGAGAAACATTAAATATATTAGAAAATTATATGCTTAGAGCACAATAAATATCACTGGAATTCCATTCTGAGTTTTCAGAAAATTAAAAAATATTGCCATTTAAAATAACATGAAATTATAAAAATCTATGAATAAATCCAATAAATGAATTACAATTTTGTTCCATGGAAAACAAGTAAATATTTAGAAATAAGTATTTAGAATTAACTAAATTATTAAATCACCAATACTAAATTATCAGTGATATGAACCAGGTCCACTAATTGTTTTTTACTTTGTAACCATAGGTAAAGAAAAGAGTTTTGGTTCCTGTCTAATAGCATACCCCCAAATCAGTTCCAATTCAATTTCTAAATCTAATTGTGAAAGGTTCAGCAGTATCTGTGAAAGATAAAATAAATTTATATCTTCATGATCTTTTAGAATCATTAAGACAGTGAGTTCATAATGTGGGAGATAGTTGCAACAAACAGGATTATATCTAGGCTACTTAAGAGCACAACGAATCAAAAGAAAGAAAGAGGAAAAGAGAAAAAAGTATGCAATAGGGAGTGTGCTATTGTTATTGTTCCTTTGGTTTTGTTAGTTTGTTTTGGTAATAGGAATTGAACTCAGGGGCATTCTACCTCCAAGCTATACCACCATTCTGTTTTTATGTGTGTTTTGTTGTTGTTGTTGTTGTTGTTTTGTTTTTTATTTTGAGTTAAGAGTCTCACTAAGCTGCTGAGGGTCTCCCTGAGTTGCTGAAACTGGCCACAAACCTGTGATCTTCCTGTCTCAGTCACCCAAGTACTAGGATTATAGGTGTGCACTACCAAACCCTGTTTGTTCACTTTTTAAAAATGTATATAAATATATAGTACAGCTGGGTGTGGTGGCGCACGCTTGTAATCCCAGTACTTTGGGAGGCAGAGACCAGAGGATCCGGGTTCGCGGTCAGCCTCAGCTCTCTCTCTCTCTCTCTCTCTACTTAGTGAGGCCCTCCACAACTTCGTGAGACCCAGTTTCAAAATAAAGTATAAAAAATAGGGCCGGGGGTGTAGCACAGAGGTAGAACGCCCCTGGGTTCAATCCCTGGTACCGCAAAAAAATAAAAAATAAATAAATAAATAAATATATAGTACATATACTTAATATATATTAAGTATAATAAAAGTATAATTATACATACTTTTATTGGTGTACTGTAATTATACATCATCATGAGGTTCAGAGTGATAGAAAATGACACTGACATGCACACAGTCCTTGGTGTGTTTCCCTCTCTAGCTCCACCCAGCTTTCTCCCTATCGCCATACATGGTATCGAGATTGGTGTTGATAATTCTGTACATGTACATACCATTATTTGAACTGTTTTCTTCATCAAGTCTTCTTCCCCTGCCCCACCTCCCTCCCTTAACCCCCATCCACTATTTCCCTGGAATATCTCCTTATTTATCTAAAAACCTCTCTCTCTCTCTCTCTCTCTCTCTCTCTCTCTCTCTCTCTCCCTCCCTCCCTCCCTCTTTCTTTGTAAGAAATGGAGCAATGGGACCTGTATTTTTTCCAATGAAGGAGATTTTGGAGAGTTTTTATGAAAACTTTTAGCATTTTCTAATACATGTGACCCAATAATTAGGTGCCTTATAATATTCTCTAGAGAAACATGTTCCTATGGGCATCAGCATGATGCATAATTTATTTAATGATAAGCTAAACTAGAACATAACATAAATACCTGCTCACACTGTTCAAATAAATACATTTGAAAAGGGCTATACATTTCGGGAGGGTCTACAGGTCACTAACCTCCCTCTTCTAAATCTCAACTGAGCCTAGCATGATGGCACTGGCTTGTAATCCCAGTACTTTTGAGGCTGAGACAGGAGGATCACAGGTTCACAGTCAGCCTCAGCTATTTAGTGAGGCCCTCCGCAACTTAGTGAGACCTGGTTTCAAAAGAAAGAATAAAAAATAGGGCTGGGGGTGTGTAGCTCGGAGGTAGAATGCCCCTGGGTTCAATCCCTAGTGTCACAAAAATAAATAAGTAAGTAAATAAATAAATAAATAAATAAATAAATAAATCTCAATTGAGAAAGAGACGCCCACAGGAGTCATAGAGGTGCTGCTTCCTATATATGCAGAGAAGTATATTTTTTGCAGCACAAGGAGCTACGACTGTAGCAAGGATATTTTCCTGCTTTAGAATATTCTGAAGCAAATGATACAAGCAATCTAGGTTAATGGATGGCTGAATAGCAACCCTAAGGGTCAAACACTTCTAAGAGATGTATAGGTTTATCTCATCTAACTTGTTTACAACATGGAAATGAGGTTTTTCTTCTTTTCTAAGGAAGGAAGTGTGGCAGCTATGAAGAAGCCCCCAATTTGTCACTCTGGGGTTCCTCTTCTGTAGTACAGACCCCTGAATGTGCAGAAGACCACTATCCTCATTGCATTTCCCCAAGGATACTGGGCTAAGGGGAAATGATGCTGTTCTTGCTATAATTTTGATCTCTGACTCAGAAATCCTATGCTGTTTCAGAAGAAAATCCGTAAGTGTAGATATTGAAAACTTATCAAGTGTAGATTGTGGCAGCCATAGAGTTGAACTGTTCAAATGTACTTTCAGGATAGTTGGCTGATCCTCTCAGGCGCCACACATCTGAATGACCAGCAGCGCTCATCTGGAGGCTGCCTTCTCCATAGATTCATCATAAACAAAGAGTGAGCACAACAAAGGATAGGAGAAGTGGGTCAGTCAGCCCAGTGTGGTGCTCCACTAATGCATTCTTTTCTCTCGGGCTTTCTGATTACTTGGTCAAGAATGTTTCAGAGTTTCACTGTAGCCTGAGTTTCTTCCAACCCAACCCTCTTTTCTTTGTCATTTTATCTTACAGCTATAAAATCTGTATCATGGTCAAAAGGCTCTGCCTACCTTCTTTTCCTGTTAGATCATTTTGTCTATTTTTTCTTTATAACTCCTTCTCATCATAATTGAATTAATACAGAAACATTTTGCACTGGATGTGACCCTAAACAATATACATTTAGGTTCTTGCCTCAGCCTCCTTCCTTCTGCCATAATATGTACTGAAGGGATATACAGACTATGACATTAACCTACTGTATCAATAACATTGCATTAATTCTCTTATTGAGCAAGAACTGAGAAGCAGGTTACAAGTTTTGGTGAGACACATGTACTCCAGAGGGTGCAGATAAAGCTAGCAAAGACTCATGGGCCTCCCACGTTAGTAAAATATATTATGTTTCCTGTGGCTTATGGTATGGATATACTGGGATGACACCTCCAGTGTAGTAACCAAATTGTTGCATTTTACACCTTCTATAAATTGGAAGAGAAGCAACAATTCTGGTAGGCCTCTTTGGGTTGTGGAATTAGCATTGTTCACAATTGGCCATACTGTTTTAAGGCATGTAACATGTAACAATAACAACAATAACAACAAAAAGCTGGCACCTCTGAGTGGGGACCAGTGCAGAAAAGGATGTTGCAGATGGTCCACTGTATGATGCAAGTCCATGCTATTTTTTGCCATACATTCTGGCAGATCCTTTGGTATTAGAAGTGTTAGTGCTAGAGGAAGACACTGTGGAGCTTATAGTGAGCCCTGATAGAGGAATCATGATGTGGACTCCTGGGTTATTGACTTAATCAATATCATCCATAGAGGAAAATGGTACACCTTTTGTAAAGCAACTCTTAGCACAACAATGAATTCTGGTAGAGATGAAGTGCCTGATCAATGAACATCAAGTAGTTATGTGTCCAGAACTGCCAATCATGAGCTAAGTTCTGCTGTGTTCTCTAATTCACAGAACCGGATGGGCCAGGAAGCATTCCAGGGTGAGGTAAAAGTGATAGATCCACTTCACAAGACCAGAGGATGCAAATAAACTGTGTAAATGAGCAAACAGAATGACCATACCTCTTCTGCCATGGTCATACCAGCGCTTCTCCACCAGCTCATATCTATGTTCTTACAGTCACTCTGTTGTGGGAGAAGGGTTGATTCTGTGAAGGGTCTGGATCCCCCCAGTGGGGAAGGAGTTCCCAGTGGGGAAGCGAAGGGAACACAACTCATGATTGGTGGGGTCCTTGGCTTACATGACAGAAAATACTCTTATAGGAGACTTTTTGAGGGGTGGGTGGGAGGAGGTCTGTAAGAACGGCATCAGTCTAGTAGTGTCAAGATAATTTAGGGTATTTTGGTGATCTCAGGGGCCTTGTGAGCCCTATACTATCTTCTCAACAGGTGACTCTTTTATTTAAACTGTTCAGGGACAGCTAACAGTGTCCAAGGAGATTAATCTTTTGTGTGACCTCTGTCCTTAATCAGCAAATATCTCTCCTGCTTACTATTTCTAGGTTGGATAATTAACAGTTCAGGCATTTTGTAAGTGAATTTCCAATATGGTGTCCAACCACCTTTCTGGATCTTTTGTGTGGTCTCTGTTGTCTGATTAGTAGATATCCCTTTGAGGATGGTCAACACTGCACAGGGTAATTAGTAAAGATCTGTGAACTCCTCAGAGATTTGGGACTAAGAGGCCTGGCCACAGGCTTCCCTATTAAAGTTACATTTTCCTTATCCATTCTGTATATTTTCTTTCTATCTGTTTCTTTTATTTCTTCTATCCTACCTCAATTCCAATATACATATCAGTTGGAGGAGTAAAATGACTATGGTTGTTTTACATATGATTTGTCTTGGCATGGTATATGGACTCATTTTATATAGCAGTGAAAGCTAAAATGCAGTTTGGATGTATCCAAGCTTACTTTAGTCGACCTTGAAAGGCAGAAGAAAGGGAAAATATTCCTGCTGGTCAGAGTTTTTGCATTTCATCTGGACCTACCCTTTATGAGGAAAGGAAGTCTAAGGAAAATATGGAACACACACACACACACACACACACACACACACACACACACCACAGAATGAATGTCTTGGGCCTGAAATGACAAAAGAAGACTATGAGAAGGAGATGTGAACAGAACTATAGTGATAAACATAAAGTGTGAAGAGTAATTTAGCTACTGTAATTGCCATACACCCAACCTACCATCAACAAGGAACAATGGTGAACTCTCATTACGTCATGATTTTAAGTCAATTAGTTATACACTTTGTTGTGACAAGGAGAGTTGCACTAACTGCCTTCAGCCCTGAAAAAGGTGACAATTCATGGTGACTAGAATCAATACATACTACATATGGGATTACCTTGCCTGCTTACATTTTCTTGGCTACACTACCATCTAAGGGTTACAGAGTGTTTCATTCACTAACAGAGGATTGTTAACACTACTGAATTGGAATAAAGGAGCAATTTTATATAAAAACTAACAATTTTTATGCATAAACTAAGATCCAAGAGTCCTGTGGCACACCACACTATTCAGCACCCAGACAACATTGGCTTAATAAATCAAAAGAATGGTCTGTTAAGGTGAAGCTGAAGTGCCATTTAAATATGATGCTCTGTAAGGATGGGCACTGTATGTATGTTCTAAACTAGTGACAGTTATAAACTCCTTTGCCCTCAGTAAGTAGAATGGACCCACAAGTCAGGGGACATAAATAAGTAGAAGAGCCCCCACTTTTCAGTATTCCCCAAGGACATGCTTGATAGTTTTGACATTCCTATCTAACTTTCACAGCCTTGTTGTGCTAGGAAGATAGAAGAAATGGGGTATAAAATATAAGGTTTATCAAGAAATAATTATGGGAGAGATCTAGTGATGACAGACTGGACAGGGACTTTGCCAGAAGTTCCAGTGCTAACTGGCTGGACAAGTGCACCTCTGTTTCCCCACAGTACATCTGGTGCTTCACCAGAAATTAGCACGTCCTATCCCTCATGATGCTTTGTCCAGGGGCAGCCACCTGAACAAATACTTCACACTCCATGGTGCTCTGATGTGCCACAGGGAGTGGGGATTTGAGATTAAGTTACAGAAACAGCTTCAACTTATCTTCCTTTGGCCTCTGTATGACCAGAACCCAAGGAACTTGGGATGCACCCAAGAAATCAGCTTTCTAAGATAACACTAACCTACCCTAATTCCCAGCATACAGGAGGGAAAGCCAGTGTTCTTCAAGGTAATATGCATCTGGACATTCCAGCCAGATTTGCTCTCCTTGTTCCCTTAACTTGGCTAGGTTTTAGGGAATGGCAAAGGGCATACAGTGGCATGCTATTTTACTATCCACCTTTTCTTTAAGAAGGATGCACCATCCATGCAACTGTGGGCTCTTTTTAGAGAACTTTTTTTCCCAGGAGGAAAATGCTTCCTTTAGGGAATATAAGAAGAGTGCAGTTAAACTTCTTGAGGCCACACATTCTTGTCAGGCTCCCCATTCTAAGAGAACAGTAAGAGAAGAAACAAGTCTCTTTCCTTTTAGGAATAATTACTCTCACTCAGCAGGAGATAATAGGACTAATATTACACACTCAGACACTCACATGACCCATTGCACATCTTGTATTTGCCCAATTGTGGCAGCAAGTGGAATGTTGAGTAACCATAGTCTGAGATGTTCTTGTTGATCAGGAGCTAGAACCACACAGGGATAATGTTAGCAGTCCCCTGCAACTAGAATAAACCATTCTCCTCAGCCCCTGGCAGTGTCGACAGCTGACACCTATCAGCTGAGTCCCTTTCTAGGAATCGCTGTAATCTGAAGAAAGTTTTCTTGCCCAATGTTATACATTCTTACCCAAGAAGCTGGCATTCAATGACTCATTGATGCAAGAGATATAAAGGAAATTTTCCATTCTTCAATATAGGAAAAATCTGAAGGGTCATCACCACACAGAGCTCTGAGTTTGATTAGCTAAGTTCTTTGTTGTAATTGAATCTTATTTCAAATTCTTGTTCTGCCAATTCTGCCTCCTTCATGCCTCTACGATGCTCATTAAAAGAACACTTCTCAATTGATCTCCCACATATACGCCTCTGTCTCAGATTCTAGATCTCAAAGAACTCAACTTCGAAGACTGTTTTGTACTCTAATTCTTCAGATTTTGAAACTATCTAAACATTTCTATATTCTAGTAAGCAGATAACAAATATGAATTTTTTTTGCTTTTCCACAATAATATGAAACTATTGTTGTCAACCAACAGGAATTTGTTTTGAAGTTAATGCATCTCCAGATGACTGAGTTCCAACCAGATAAATTGGAATGCAGAGAGATGTTTCAAAATAAATATGACATCAGTTGCCTTTATATCTATAAATGACACATCTTCATTTAGATGTGTGTGTGTGTGTGTGTGTGTGTGTGTGTGTGGTACTGGGGATTGAGTCCAGGGGCATTCTACCTCTGAGCAGTACCCCCAGCCCAATTTAGTTTTTCATGTTGAAACGGTCAAATGGTCTCCCTAAGTTGCAGAGGCTGGTCTCGAACCTGTGATCCTCCTGTCTCAGCCTCCCAAGTACTGGGATTACAAATGTGTGCCACCACACCCAGTTTCATTTAGTTTTTGATATGTAGAGATATTTTCTAAGTGTTACCTAGACAGTTAAATCAGAAATAGGGAATTAGATCTCTCTGCTTTCTTCAAAACCTGTACCATCATTCTATTTTTCACTCTCAATATTGTTTTCTTGAAGGTTAGAATTTTGTTGAAGATTAGAATCTCTGACACATCCCATTTAGAATGTCCAATTATCAGTGCCATGTACTCTGTGCTCTATAATTACTTAAGAGTGGTCTTTTTGCAACATCTGCATAAATTAATTTAAAAAAAACACATTCAGGGAAACATAAAAAAATTCCCTTACTTCACCCTGGCAAACTCAGATTTATGCCCCTTTATTTTCTTTAAAAATTAGAGTAGTTTTCATCTTTTATTATAATGTTGTCATTAAATTTTTTTCATCCATAATACCTGAACTCTAGCGTACAGCTTAGGATCCCTCTAGATAGTTCTGATATTTTAATGAATCCAGAGGCAAAGATTAAGGCTTGTTGCCCTTATCCTTGATAGCTCCAACCATCTGCCTTTGAGTTTATAAAGCAAATATCCTTAAATTAAAAAGAGCAGGATAAGTAAGGTGGTCCTGCAGAAGCAGAGAGCGCATCATTCTTAAGATTTACAGCTCTTTATCTTGCTGAGATCTCTCTTGGCTCCATTCCCAGAACTTTTTACTGTCTGAATTGATAGTCTGTCAAGGCTTTTGACCTGGATATAGTGGCTTCTTCGAGTTTAACTCTTTCTGCTATTGAATCAATCTCTTTTTACATTATATTAATCTCTACTTGGGTTTTTATGGATTGAGGAACTGGTTTCCTAAAGAAAAAATACTATGAGCTGGCAATTTGTCTCTGTCCAGACTATGTAATGCTTCATAAACAGAGCAAGAAATTGGCCACTCAAAATCTTCCTCATTAGTCATTTCTCCAGGAATTTCTCCCACATTACCTCTGTCTATGTTAAAAGCTGTTTTAATAGAGAATACGTATCTCATGAAGCAGATTTAAGATATCCATTTCTCCAAAATTCAAGGAGAAAATTACTCAAGCAATTCAGAATACCAGCCTCTGGATGATCTACGTAGTGGGATAAGGTGCAGTAACTTCCTTTCTAAATTTTAAATCCCATACTTCATAATTTCCCATGGACAAGGTTGGTCCGCTATATCCCCAAATTACTTCCATAATATTTTTCTAGTGAAAAATGTAACTAAATAAATAAGGAAAAGAAGAATGATTCAGGAACATGTGAATATGCTTTGAGCTATAATTAGGAAGATGTCACAGAGGTTCTTAACAGATTTAGTTCTAACTAAAGGGGAAAAATGACAAATAACTTTCATTCATTGGCAGTGGGGATGCAAAATGGTATGCCACTTTGCATGAGAGTTTTATTATTTCTAACAAAACTAATCTTACCCTTACAATACAATCCAGTAAACACACTCCTTCGTATTTACACAAATGAGTTAAAAACCTATGTCCACACAAAAAGCCTGTGCAGGTACATTCATGGCAGCATTACTTATAATTGCCAAAATTGGAAACAGCCAACCTGTCATTCTGGTAGGTGAGTGGATACAATAAACTTGTGCAGTCAAACAATGGGATATTATTTAGTGCTATAAAGAAATGAGTCATCAATCCACAAAAAACATGGAGGAACTTTACATGCAAACTGCTGAGTGAAGGAACACAATTGGAATAACGATAGATACTGTATGATTCCAAATAGGTGGCACTGTGGAAAAGGTGAAACTGTGGAGCCAGTAAAGAGATCAGTTATTGCCCAGGGTTAGAGGGAAGGCAGAGAATAATAGGCAGAATACACAGGGTTTTTAGGGTAGTAGAACTATTTTGTCTGATATCAAAATGGTGAGCACGTCATTATACAATTGTACAACACGAAAGGTAAACTTAGACGTCGATAGTTGCATAGGTTGTACATTTATGTAAGCATGGGTATGTGGGAGTTCTCACTATTTTCTAACCAATTTTACTCTGAACTCAAACCTATTAAAAAATAAAATCTATTTTGAAATAAAACACAAATAAAAAGTTAAAAATCGTAATGAAAAGTCCTTCACTACTAGGTACACAAATACATTTCTAGAAGATATTTCTCAATTTAAAAAGAATGAAGAAAGAAAGAAAGAAAGAAGAAAGAAAGAAAGAAAGAAAGAAAGAAAGAAAGAAAGAAAGAAAAGAAGGAAGGAAGGAAGGAAGGAAGGAAGGAAGGAAGGAAGGAAGGAAGGAGACAGCCAGGCATGTTGGCGCACACCTGTAATCCCAGCCTGACACAGGAGGCTCACAAGTTTAAGGCCAGCCATAGTAACATAGTGATGTTAACAACCTAGAGAGACTCTGTTTCAAAACAAAAAGTAAAAAGGACTGGGGATGTAGCTTGGAGGTAGAACACCCCTGGGTTCAATCCCCAATACAAAAACATAATGACAAGAAGGAACAAGAAAAATGAAACTCAGTTTTGACAACTCTCTGTCTGTCTTTCTCTCTCTCTCTCTTTATATATATATATATATATATATATATACACATATATATATACATATAATATATATATATATACATATATATACATATAATATATATATACATATAATATATATACATATAATATATATACATACATATAATATATATATAATATGTATATATATATATACATATAACCATTAATTAGCATTTGGTACAAAAGACAAATTTTGAAATTAACTATTTTTGAAAATTTGAAATCCCTGCTTGTCAGTGTTAACCCAATTAATATTGCATAAATCACTGGATATTTAATTTGAACAATTTCCCTACTGGTTAAGAAAACAAGAAAATCCAATATACACGTGTTCAAAGTGATTAATATAATTTATGTCCAGTATAAATATTGTCACTCAATATTTTTAAAAAATATTTACTAGGCTATTAGAGGAGATAGAGTTGATTTATAGCTGGAATGGAAATGCCTAGTCTTTAAATATGGGCTCGAATAAGAACTGTGAATTTATGATATGCTCTTACAGTTTAAAACCCCAGGAAGGATCCTCAGGGTCCATGTATTTAACAGTAGTTTGCAACTGGTCTAACCAGTTTGACATGTTTACATGAATTTTTTACACAGATTGTGATGGTTCAAAGGAGGCACACAGTGCAGTCTGTGGTTGCCTGTAGTCTTTGCCTTAAATAATGGCACTACACAAGTATGCTCTGTAAATCCTTGTAAGTCCTTTCAAATATGCAACCTGTAGAAATCATTTTACTATTCAATTCCTCTTGTCCAGCTTAACAAGTTAAGAATCCTCTCTTAAATTTGTACTGAATCTATGTATGTATGTATGTGTCTATCATTTATCTATCATCTATCTATCTATCTATCTTTCTATCATCTATCAATCACCTATATATTTACCTATTATTTCTAGTAGAACAAGAGCTTCCTTTACAACCCTTTTCTTCTCCTTCTGCTTGCTGTACTTCATTCTCTTCTTCATGGCTACATCTTTGTGTGGCGAATTCTCCTGAGGACAGGCCTAGCTCAATGTAGGCACCTAGCCTCAGGAAAGCCAAGATGAAATAAAATTTAATAGAGAGCTCTCTTTAATAGATGCTGTTTGGGGGTTTCTTCTGGTTTATGGGCAATTTTTCTTCACATTCTTATCTCTGAATCGTTCTTTAATTATATAACCTATACTAATGAAACTGATGGTTTCCTTACTGGGTTCATGTCTGACAAGAGTTTGAAGAATGAGACCCACGGAGCGTGAGCGGGAAGTTTATTGTAAAAAGAGCAGCAGAGCTAAAGAGACAGATCACCCTTCCAGGTGGCGGGGACTTTGGTGTCCAACAGGTGGCTTCCAGCTGCTTCCCAAGTGTGACCCGGGTCTAGCATGTCAATTGCACACTCTCCCAGAGTCTGGTGATCTACCGAAGAGAGTTGCAGGTCACCTCTAGGGTCCTTGGCTGGCTCCGGTGTCCATCAGGTGACTTCTGGTCACTGCCTGAGTGTGGCCTGGGGCAAGTACCTTCAACTGCACACAGCCTTCTCCCCAAGTCCACACGATCTGTGAGAGAGAAAAGTTCTCCAAGGGTGTGGTCCCCAAGGGAGTAACTATTTGGGGCTGGCTTTTCTAGGGGTTTATATCCTTTAAGTTTCCATCTCTCAGTCTGGGGTCCCAGCAACATCAAATTCATGTCCACTTCCTGGATGACACTCTTTTTGCTATAAATTTATGTCAAAGAAGAAACGGGATCTCTACGGGGTTTCTTTTAAGGACACTCATTTCATTCATGAGGGATTCATTCTCATGGCTTAGGCCCAACCTCCTAATACCTTCACATTGAGGGTGAGAATTTCGACATATGAATTTGGGGGAACATAAACGAGCAGTCAGTTTCAGGCCTATAATAATGCTAAACTCAGACTTTTATCCCTTCTAATGTAAGTAGGCTTAGTAATTTTTTTTTTCTGTGTTATTTTTTTCTGTGGGATTGAACCCAGGGGCATTCTACCTCCAAGTTACACCCCCAGCCCTATTTTTTTATTCTTTATTTTGAAACAGGGTCTCACTAAGTTGCAGAGGGCTAAGTAGCTGAGGCTGGCTGCAAACTTGCAATCCTCCTGTCTCAGCCTTCCAAGTACTGGGATTACAAGTATGCGCTACCATGCCCGGCTGTAATATTTTCATTTGCTAGTTGAGGATAGAATATTGTCCCTCACATAACTTCTTATCTTTCCTAGACACAGGTAAATTTTCAGGAGGTATTTTCCCTGATGAAGAACTTCATTAAAGCCTTAAAGCATATGTCAATATAAATTAGAAAAGTTTAAGTTCTATATAAAGACTTCAAGTGAGAATAAATTTTGCACTTAAAAATGTTATATTTGATTAATTTCTGCTCATCACCAATCAATAATAGAACATTATATATGTTTTGTCAGAAAATAGCCCAAGACTAACCTAGTCACTTTGCATTGTATTGATGAAGGCTTTTACATCAAAGACCTGATCAATTATTATGGAGAGATTTTATAAAATCTTCAATAAAATATAAGAAATAATATTCTGGGTAAGTATTTTTAATTAGAAAGAATGAATTTTTGAGAACAATAAGAACAACCATATCTAATGGTTGAAACTGCTCACAATCTTTTCTTCAACTGTTTAATAACATTTGATAAGATGACCAAATAATTGAGAAGATAATTTATTCTCTTTGGAGAAATTTCTTAGTCCTTAATGTACTACATTCCCAAATATATATAAACACACACACACACACACATATAAATAAATAAACGTATATATGTATATATATATATATATATATACATATATATATATATACTGAGAGAGAGAGAGAGAGAGAGAGAAAAGAAACAAGCTACCCACTTCTTATAAACTTTGTGGTGCTTACTATAATCTTCCAATTTTATAACTGACCTTGAGGAAAGATAACTGTATGTTTTTTCCATCAAAGTTAATAATGCTCACATTATCAGCAAGTAATTCAAAAGAGACAGTTATGAGGGCAAATAAGGATAGAAATATAGTGAACCTAAAAAATTGTTCTCAAAAAGAACTGTGAGTAAAACACTTGACAAAAAGATATGAGAAAACTGCTCAACCCCCTACAGCAAGCATATGCCATTCTAAATGCCCACTCAAAATTTAGCCCAGTAAGAATGGAGAATGAAAAACAAAATTGCAAAAGGTAGAGGCAAACCTCATGGAGGAATATCATACCAGCACCTTCTGCCCTTCGGGGCCAGGTAATGTAGAAGAACCTGGGATATGAGAGGTGGTGAGGAATACTGTTATTTGCCATGAACTAAAGGAGCCGGAGACCAGGAAAGGGTCACCCTTCTTCAAAACAGTGAAGAGAGAGGAGGTGTCAAGAAGGCCACTGGCTACTAGGTATTGCTGCTTACTGTGTGTCCAGAATGTTGAGCACTAGAGAACCTGTGAGCAGTTCTAGAACCTAAAAAAACAACATATCAGAAAGAGTAAATAAACTTCTTTTCTCCTGCAAACTCTACTGACAAACTTTCTGTCAGATGACACAGGAAAAACAAATATTTTAAATGATCTGATCCATTTCTACAAAGCAATCTAAAAACATGAATTTGTAGCTGAGAGGCAATAAATTTATAACCAGAATAAACATGAAATACCAACATTTATCCTCTGATAGTTACATATCGAATGCTAACATTTTCCAGAGTACCATATACCACACATCCATAAATTCCAGGTGTGCTTGCCATATAATCCTGAACAGATCAAGATATCTTGCTAAAAAAAATTCCATAGAAGAAAACCTTTGTTAATAAATGCTATGTAGAGATTCAGTTAGCATGTGTAGAAAGAGATATGACAAGACCATTTCTCCCCAAGCGCCTTCAGGGAAGGGACAATGTATCACAGACCAGCTGGTCTCCTTTTTCTCCTTTTATTTCTAACTGATCACTGGATCGCAGTGTTGGCCAAAAGCAATTGATCAATGTGGAGAGATAGCCTGGGTTTGAGAAATAATCTAGGGCATTATCAGATTTTAGAAATTATTATAAGATTTAGAAATTTTAGAATTGAGTAAAGTATCTATAAGAAGAAGGAAGAATAAATAATATTTCAGAAGAAAGGGAAATATTGATGGTAAGAAGATTTCAAAAAAATTCTTTAAACATATTCCATATTTCCCAGATTCAACACTTTACACATTTATTTATATTATGACTTAAAAATATACTATTTTCTCTTTATTTATAAAACCGTAACCTCTGTCATATTAACTGCATTGTTAAGTTGGCCAAAATATTTATTGAAATTTAAATAATTTCCATCCTACAAATTAGCATGTTATATTGTAGACATGATATTTTACACTGTCATCACTCACTGTATATTTTCAGAACAAATGATTATAGGCAATCAATCAAAATGTCCATCATTGTTGTTGTGATGTTTAAGAACCTATAATCATTTGTTTCAACATTCGGAAATATTGAAAGATAGGTCTCAGTGCCACAAGGACACAAACTATGAAATAAAATTGGCTTGAATGATTTTACCAATTGCTGGCACCATTCAGTTATCTGCCTTAAGTAAATAACTAAAAAGCATTTCCCAAGGGAATTGAAAACTATATTGTAATAAAAAGCAAAGCATAGGCAAATTTATTTTTATTTGCTTTTATTTGGCAGGGACTAATACTAGCAGCATCAGCATTTCCTTCAGAAGACATGAGTGCACTAGAACTTTCTCTAAATAAAGAACAAGGTATAAAAATCACATCTGTTTTCTTTTTCTTTGATGTTTAAAAATTACCTCCATGATCATAGTACACACACATAAAAGACTGTGATTATTTCTTGATGGTGATGAATAAGAAAAAAGACCAGATAAGCATGACTTCTGATTTCAGGTGTTACATAAATACGAATTTTTAATGTAATTTGTAATTTAAAAATATCAATCAAAGTCCTCCTAGGAGAACCATGTAAGTGCAATAAATAGGTTTTTTTGTCTTTTACTTTTGTTTTGTGCATTGTTCTAACTTCTTCCTTGAATTAATTCGACATTAGAGGCCACTAAAGGAGGTACCCAGCACCCCAGAAGTCAGCAGCCTTTGGTCTTGGTAATTGATAGTTAAAGAATGATGTTAGATATAACAATCCAAACAAGTATATTTTCCTTATGTATTTGTAAGAGGATTAATCAGTTCCATTATACAATGGAAATTGCAGAGATTACAAAAAATGTAGTATTTTTCTTATTTAGGTCAACTTCTGCCATCTCATAAATCACGTGGGTATGTTAAATGGCGTTTAGTAGACTGACAAAGTTAATTAGCTTCCAAAGTATTTAACTTATTCTTACTGAGTCACTTACTGGAAGAATCTTGCTGATTATGGAGTATAGCATAAATATATTACTATTATTAATAAAACTAATTATGTGATAATTATTTCATGATTTGACATTAGCTTGTACGTTCTAAAGATATAACCCACTAAATTAATTCTTCCTGAGCAGCCGGCTGACATTTAGTGCCTAGAAAGATGTAATTTACTTACTAACACCTGATGGCTTTAGGACCTCTAAATCTCGTGAGGATAAACACTTTTTCCTTAGAATGTTCTCTTTCATCATCTTTATCATGGAATTATGGCTAGCATTATAAAATTGAAGCATATAGTTATAGACCTATACTTGAATTAATTACTCCCATTATCTCTTTTTTCATTTCATTTTTATATTTCATTTTCAAATATCACCTCTCTTATTTATATTGTTTTGTGTTTCAAGTTGTTTTGGATAGTTAGCTTTTATTTTATCTTATTTTATTTTATTTTATGTTGCTGGTGAGTGGAACAAGGATCTTGCTCTTGCCTTTGTGCTACATCCCCAGCCCCTGATACTTTGGTTTTAATCTCGATTGTTATGCACATTTTCCTCCTGTGGTTAGTCTATTATTACCAAATACAGGAAAAATAGAAACCATCTGAAGTCTCCAGTTGTTTTGGTCTTACCTGCTATTTGATTTTACTTGTCTTTTTAAAAATCAAAGATTAAAAAAACCCCTGAACTATCCTATCTATGCCTTTGCCTCTGAGTATTTTATGCTTTTTTATTCTTTCTTTATTTTGTATTTAAAACATATTTACAACTGGAATACTACATATTAAATAATTTACAAGGCATAATTTAGTTATTTTATTGTCACAATGTATAATTTAGTTCTTTTAAGATGCAGGGGTTTCATATTGGCTCCATAAATAATAATAGTGTCTGCTCTTGGGTGTCTATCAGCACTGAAGTTGCTTCCTCTGCACTTCCACCTGAATGCATCAACAGTCCTTATGACCCTGGCTCCCAGTTAACCCTGGTTGTATAGCATTATCCCTGTCTTCAAATTCCAGGGATTTTGATAATAATAATAAAACCTGAATTATAATAAATCTCCCATTTTGGCTAGTTATTTTTTTATTTTAAGATATAATTTTTTTTTTTTTTGCGGTACCGGGGATTGAACCCAGGGGTGTTCTACCTCCGAGTTACACCCCCGGCCCTATTTTTTATACTTTATTTTGAAACCGGGTCTCACGAAGTTGCAGAGGGCCTCACTAGGTAGCTGAGGCTGGCCGCGAACCCGGATCCTCCGGTCTCAGCCTCCCAAGTACTGGGATTAAAAGCGTGCGCCACCACGCCCGGCAAGAAATAATATTTTACATAGTGAACACAGGCTTTTCTCCACAAAGGTTTGGAAGCCATTCCTCCATGATTCCTGTGGGTCTCTCCTCTCTAAGAGAAAACTCAGAAGTCAGAGGTTGATGGGAAGAGTTATGGAGATGCCTGTCCCACCACTAGATTTCAGCACTGAAAGTAACACTTTTCATTTCTCTCTCTCTCTCTCTCTCTCTCTCTCTCTCTCTGCCATTTTTAAGCTCCCTTTAATTAACAGTCATCTGCAAATCTTGGTGACCTAACTAATGGTGTGACTCCAAGCTTCATTCCTCCATCATCAAAATCTTGCTTTTTATTTTCTTCATTATATGTATTTATTATACATGTCCATTCAGTTTTAAAAAAGCAAGTGAGTACCAGGACATGCCACTGGAGTTCACATGGGTTCTATGTGTATTCGTGCCCCAGTGTTTCAAAGGGAATCTCTCTCCTGATGATCAGGGTCATTTACATCTGTCGATATGGAGACTCCTTTTTTCATCTGGTCTGGTCTGTCTACATAAAAATTCCTAAGTGCTCCAGCAGCAGCTGAAGTTGGAAACTGAAAGAAGAGAGAGGCCTTATGAGTTTCCTGAAAACTTTGAGGATGAAGATTTCCCAATCCAAAGCACCCAGAGTCCCTGGGACAGAAAACTCCATAACCTCAGTGGATCATTTGAATCACTGAATCCCAGACTCACTAATGAAGTACCTGATTTAATGCATATACTGCATCTGAGATGGAACTCCAGGTGTGCCTTTATTTATTTTTATATACATTTATTGGTGCATTGTAGTCTCACATCATAATGTAGCTCAGAGTGATAGTGATATACATGCACACAGCACTTGGTGAGCTTTCCCCAGGCTCCTTTCCCACTCCCTCCCCTTCCCTATACATGATATTGAGATGGGCACTGGTATTCTCATATATGCACATGATGTCAATGGAAGTGTTTATTAATTCTCCCTCTCCTACCATCACACTCCCCTGGACCACCTCCCTGGCTCCACTGGGGTTTCTCTTTCATTATCTAAAGTCCCTCTTGTATCCTGATTACTCCCAAGCTTCATCATATGAGAGAAAACATATGACCTTTCATTTTCTGTGACTGGCTAATCTCACTTAACAGAATGTTCTCTAGGTTCACCCATTTAGAAAGACACTCCAACAATCTGTGAAGCTATTTCCAGATGATGAGGTATGCAATATGATTAACAGACCCTCAGTGTCATAAGTTTATTTCCTCAATGCTTCTGCTATGAAGTTGGGCAGCCATAGGTAATTGTATATTAGTCAGCTTTCCATCCCTATAACAAAATACCTGAGATATCCAAATTAGAAAGAGAAAAGGTTTATTTTGGCTCACAGTTTTGAAGGTTCCAATTCATGATCAGTTGGCCCTGTTGATTTGTGCCTGTGGCCAGGAGGCAGCACATCATGGTGGGGATATGTGCATGGAGCAAAACCGCTCACCTTATGGCCAACAAGCAAAGAGGATGGAAGGTATTGGGGTCCCACAATCCCCTTTAAGTTCACATACTCAATGACATAAGAACCTCCCTCTAGGCCCCACTTTTTCGTAATATATATATATATATATTTTTTTTTTTTTTGCGGTACCGGGGATTGAACGCAGGGGCGTTCTACCTCCGTGCTACACCCCCGGCCCTATTTTTTATACTTTATTTTGAAACCGGGTCTCACGAAGTTGCGGAGGGCCTCACCAAGGAGAGAGAGAGAGAGAGAGAGAGAGAGAGAGAGACAGGGAGAGAGAGAGCGAGAGATCTGAGGCTGGCCGCGAACCCGGATCCTCCGGTCTCCGCCTCCCTAAGTACTGGGATTACAAGCGTGCGCCACCACGCCCAGCTTTTATTTATTTTAATACGCTTGTATTGGTGTATTATATCTCATGCCATAATGTAAATCATATGACAGTGACATATATGCACACAGTACTTGGTGCTCCCCCATCCCCCATCCCCATACAGAGTACTGAAATTGACATTGGAATTTTCACATATGTGCACAAAGTCGATGGTAGTAATTCCTTTATTGATCCTCACTCTTCTTCCTCCCACTTCCCTGGCTCCACTGAGGTTTCTTCTCCATTTTCTGGAGTCCCTCTGGTATTCCAATTACTCCCTAGCTTCCACATATTAGAGAAAACATATGACCCTTCACTTTCTGTGACTG
>PVJS01019544.1:0-32500 GCA_004027185.1 Glis glis | reverse complement strand
AAGAAGAAAGGAGAAATATTTGACGTTGGCCTTATTTTCAGAAATCTTGGTGTCAATGGGAATTAGGTCTAGCCCATAAGAGTTAGGAGAAGATACCTATCAAGCAGTGTAATAGGAAAAAGATCATGCCATGCCCTACTTGACTACAAGGAACTTTGGTTTTTCCCTAAAACCAAGGAGAAAGAAAACTTTGAAGTTAGAATGAAAAAGCAAAATGAAAGTTGTTGGTGCGAGTGTCCTGAGAGGACGGGAAGAAAGGGAGGCAGGTTGGTGTGGGAACAAGGGACAGAGGGAAGCTGGGGGCTTTCCATGCTGGCTAGCTTGAGCTGACTCAGAAAAGGATGTTATAAAACAGCTAGTGTGCAGAATAAAAAACTGCCACGGGTCAGGCAATGAGCTAGCTTTGCATTTGTTTGTTTAGTAGTCCTCACGATAAGCCATTGGTTAGATACTGTTCTCTGTCCAGTGCAGATAAGGATGCCGACGTCCTAGAAGTAAAGAAACTTGCTGTGATGCCGACGTCCTAGAAGTAAAGCAACTTGCTGTGATGCCGGCCTCGGATGCCAGCCAGCCTGACACCAGGGCCCATGAGGAGAGCTGTGTGCGATCACAAGAATCCAGCAACCCAGGACCCAGCAGTTTGGTTCAATCTTACCCAACTCCCAAAGATGTGGCTTCCAAAGCTGTCAAATAATCAGGATGGCTAACAGGAGTGGGGGAGGGGAGAGCAAAATGCATATGCTCAGACTTCTGTATGATACAGACGAGCTGACAAATGCAAGATGGTGTTTATGTTCTCAGGTCCCAGGTGGCAGGGAGTGAGATAGCAAGACTAGCCCAGGTCAAGCATCTCAGTGTGATGACATGGATACATGATCAGAACGGTGAGAGCCCAGGGGAGGATGATGCCCGAAGGCATCCACCATGCTAAAGGCTCCCTGTTCCCCCACTCAGCCAGTGTCTACCAAGCACTGCGTGCTGAGCACCGAGTGTGGCCCGGGGAGCGGCCGGGACGTCCCTGCTCTGGTGTGAGCAGAAGCCTGAGTTCTCCTGGAGGACCAAAGCTTCCTCTTAGCAGGATTTACTTTTGTATGTTACAGCACTGGGCTTAAAATGGTGATATTTCATTAGTGTTTCATTTTTTTTTAGAGTAGGTCTTGCATTTTATTCATCTTTGTGGCCTTAACACCTGATATTGTACCTAGACCACGGCATATGCTGAAAGAAGAGAATAAAAAAGATCAGCTAGTTCTACAAATAGGTAAAATCTACACATAATGAACGGCTAATAAAGATTTATATATAAAAAAAAACGTTGGCACAAAATGCAATGTTCTCCAGTATGTATTTTTTTCCCTAAATGTGAACAAAATGGAGGTCACCACAGGTAGTACACACAGATATTCCTTTTAAAATGTTGAGATACAAAATTAACTCAAAGACAAGGCAGAGGAAGTTTTCCGAATAGTCTCGGTTTGCAAAAGGCCTGTGGTACCTGTTGACTTCCTCTAGTGACAATTGAGGGAAATTCCTTCTTTGCACTTAGTGATGAAAGTTCGTTGTGAAGTTACAGGAGTCTTACCTAAGAATGACCAGGTGGCCAAAATTTCATAATAGCAAAACCCAGGTGAAGGAGTGGGCCGAGGTGACTCAGCAGGATGAAATCTGTATTTTTAGACATTTAAAAAGATCAGAAAGAATCTAGGTAAGATCCTGTGATTAAAAAGGATGTGTGGCTCAAGAGGCATTATAAGGACTGAAGTATCAGCATTTCATGAAACAATACCAATTATCTTGGTGTTAAAAAGACAAGGCTGGCCATTTGTGTAAACAAGTGTGGCTGCCAAGGCAATTCTCCAGCAAACTTGGCTTTCCAAAGGGAGGTATAAAAGGCAGGCGGGTGCATAGCAGAGATTGGCCCTTCCCTGAACAGAAGAAGTGCAGAAGGGCAGGACAGCCCCAGTTGGGTGGAGGCTTATAGGAAATGTAAAGACAGCACAACCATAGTTAATAAACTTTCTTAGCACTAACTCCATTGTAACATAACCTAGAACACAGAATAACTCAACTCCTATTTTGTATCTTCATCAGAAGTGTTCTTACCAAAAAGCGATGAACCATTAAGATTTAGAAGAATATGAAGCCCAAGTTAACTGTTAAATCAGAAAGTGAGCATCTATCTACATTAACAGTCCAAGCCTCTAAGACCAGGATAATTATATCCAGAGGCCCACAGAGAATCTGCTTATTATAGAACCATTGTCTATGTTTGGGAGAGATGAGAGAGAATAGAAAGAGATTTCAGGAAACAGGCCAAATGTCAACTCAAAAGGGACAGAAGGTTCTTAAAAACTACACAAAGCTAAGCTCAACATTCACAAGTGAAAATTCTTGGGAAACAATGTGACACCCATGATTCGTGATGAGGAGAAAGCAAGCATTATCTGCCAGGAGCCAGCACAGTCAGGAAGAACAAGCCCTTCCCAACCAGCTTCAGTTTATTTTGAAAACGGGGTTTCCAGCATTTCCAGCAAAGGAAACAAATATAACGTATTTTGATTCCAGACAAGATACCAGGGCACGTGTGTCAAGACTTCCTTGTGGAGACAGAGCTGAGGTGTGATTAGCTGAATAGCACCACTAGAGGAGTGAAGCGCATGTTCAATGTCACACTATAGGGCCCTGTCCTGGATTCTGTACAATTTAATCTACTTAAATTTGATTTAGGGGAGAACATATAAGTTCTACTTATTTACTATAAGCTGGGAGGCATAAAGAATAAGATCACATTATCAAGATTAAAGAATATTCCAACTAATTGGAAAATGGTTTAAAGCTATTACCATAATTTCTTGTTAAATTTGGCCCTAACTTTATATGATCAGATGAAATTCAAATGTTCAAATATGGAACAGATGTGAACCAACAGCAGCTGATATAAAAAGCACCTACTGATACTAGCTGTTTATATACTCAGTATTAGCCAAGAGTGTGCAATTCAAAGAGCGAATGTTAACTTAGGCCACATAACAGCTCTGCACTTATCAGACCAAATTCTGCAGGATCTTGTTTCTGAGCCACATTTTACATAAGGTCAAAGATAACATGGAAAAGACCAAATAAATTCTAGAAACCATGTCACTTGAGGAATGGTGAAGGGGACTGAGGATGTTTACTCTAGTAGAGGAATTAGGGGAATACAAAATAGTTTTAAACATTTAGAGCATGCATATACACATACACATATACATATACATACATACACACACACACACACACACACACATACATATGTGTGTGTGTTTGTGTGTAGTTTTTTTTCTCCCTGAGAGAAATGCACTATACTTATCTAGTTTCAGAGGTCATGGCCTAGAGACATGGTTGGAGTCTACATGAAACTGGAGTCAACAAAGTGAAGCATATTCTAAGGGTTATGGCTGTGATATGTGGAATGGGACACCCTACATGTGAGTGACTTCTTGTCACTGAATAACCCCAGCAAGCTGCAAAGCCACTGCAAAGCCACTCAGTGCTGCACCCCCAATGGAACCAGACATCAAGGACTATGAATACAATGAAGCAAAGATGAAAACCAGAATAAAGGAGGAGCAGCTCCTTTCCCCCAAATGACTGCCTATTTGTTTGTGTTAAATATAACATCCCCTCCCCCACCATTTTTCAGGTTGCCAAGGGGATGTCTGAACAGGAGTGAAAAAGAGATGCAATCACATAATAGGCTTTGACAATATCATATTAGACCTCAGAAAAAAACAGTCTTCTGTCTACTCACTGTGTTTGCACTGACAGGTTCGACAACCATTGTGATCCAGTTTGAAACCATAAATGCAGTCCTTCTCTGTCAGAGTGCAGTTTGACAACTCTCCACATGCAGGCGGATCAATTGTGATATAGGTTGGTTCTAATAATAAAGAAAGAACAAAAATCAATGAAACATATGATTATCTCTTAGATGCTATTCAATCTCTGAAACCCCATACTATAGAAAGCTACAAAAATTGAATCAATAATTCTCATCAACTCCTAAATTTTTACACTCTTGTAATATCATCAACTCCTGAAACAAATATTTTTATTCAGGTTGTTGAAAAATGTGACTGCTCCACTTCTTTATTTTTGGTGCTGGGGATAGAACACAGGGCCCTCAAATATTTTAGGAAAGTGCTCTACCACTGAGCTATATCCCCAACCATGCCACTTCTTTGTTTTTGAGCAATTGGTGCATTTTCGGTTGTCTCATAAAATACTTCTCTGAGAGACACCACTAAAGAATGTTGACTAGAGAGGTTAAAATGAATTCCATTCAAACTGTTACCTGCTCTTCTACTTCTTCCTGTTGGTTTCTCAGTTTATTTTTTATAATTATCAAGTCCCAGTTGCCAACTGTCAATTATCTCACTCGACATTCTGCAAGACTTCTGAAATTGGTTAGCATTTTTTAAAATCAATAAATCAAAGATTTTTTGAGAATAGTTTAAAACACCTGGATTTCTTTTATCTTTTATGTGACACTCCCTTGCTAAAGAGAGATGATATGATGGATAATAGTGACTAAGAGTTTATCCTGGGGGGGCAGAGCTTGTGGGCGTGGTGCAGTGAGATACAGGTATTCAGGAGGAAGAGGGAGCAGCCATGCTGGGAAGAGAGGCACAGAAGAACTCAAGGCCAGAGGCAATGCTTTACCCACTCTGCCAAGTCAAGAATGAAGAACTGCTCTAGGGAGTAACAGTAACCACGTGCACTGGCATACAGCATATTACGTGTTTATACAACGCTGACGGGGTGCTCATAAATGCATTCAGGCTTTACTACACTGCCATAAGGCGAGGGCTATCATTACCCCTGAGTACAGATGAGGAAATCAAGTACACTATCTTGTACACGGTTGGTGCAATAGTCAGCAGTGGACCCAAGATTCAGACCCAGGCAGTCTGGCTCCAGAACCCCAGTCTTAGCCTCTATGCAATAAAGCCTGTTTAGGGGTACCTGTCCTGTGGTGCACTGATATGGGACAGCTGTGGGAAGAGTGTTGCCAAAGGAAACAGACACTGAAATATTTAAATAGCATCTTCTCAACCAAAAGATACTATGAACTTCTTCAAAGTAAACTGTTTCTCACAATATCTTTGTGAAGGAGCCAAGTACAGAATGTTTCTACCTACATTTTCACAGATGGAAAATAGGAGGTGTAGACAGGGTAACTGGCTTATCTGAGTTTACATAACAACCCAGAAGCAGGCTGGGAATAGAACAGGGCAGAGGTTCCTGACCTCCGGTCCAACACTCTATCCACTAGTCCACACTGTCTTCTCAAGTTTCATCTCCTGTTGCCATGGAAGACAGACCAAAATAAGTGTTTTAGCTGCCACGGCTAAGATCAAGAGGCCTACATTTTTATCCACATACTAAAAGGGGACAGTGATTCAACTCTTCACAGGTAGGAGGGATGGCTTATTAAAGAGGTGCTCTGATCAGTGTTCTCTCAGTAAAAATATGTATGATGTGGGCATTGCACGCTCTTCTTTTATTACACCTAACAACTCATAAAAAAAAAATTCTTCGTTAGCCGGGTATGGTGGTGCACGCTTGTAATCTCAGTACGTGGGAAGCCGAAACAGGAGGATCACAGGTTCATGGCCAGTCTCAGCAACTTAAGTGAGGCCCTGTGCAACTGAGTGAGATCCTGTTTCAAAAGAAAACACAAAATAGGGCTGGGGATGTAGCTTAGAGGTAGAACGCCCTTGGGTCCAATCCCCAGTACAACACACACACAAAAATCTTACTGAAGTTTTTATTTATTTTTATATACTTTTATTGGTGCATTAGAGTCTCACATCATAATGTAAATCACAGTGACAGTGACATACATGCACACAGCACTTGGCAGGCTTTCTGCTCGCTCCCTCCCCATTCTCCCCCTTTCCTCATACACGGTATTGAGATTGATCCTGGTATTCTCACATATGTACATAATGTCGATGGAAGTAATTCCTTACTGAACTTTTTATATAAACTTCCTGTTGCCATAAAATTTCTAAATTCTTTCAATGACTAATGAATTCTTTCCAAAAGATAACTGTAAACATCAGAGTAAAGTTAATGCAAGTTTTAAGACATAATGACTAAGGAATGGTATTGCTTCTTTCTTACATTCTCTTAAAATTTACTGTAAACATCTTCGGTTTTCAAACCTACTGTTTTTCTTTTATCACTACTCTTATTAGCCAACCAAAATAATGGTTCTAGTCTAGCCCCCAGCCATAAGACTGCCAATGTTTGACCAAACTCTTTCTAACTACAAACCTAAGACAGAGAGAAAGAAGACTTATACCAGCTTTAAGTAAATGGCACCATAGGTTGTCCCAGCAAAGGAAGAGTTCTGTGTTTTAGAGAGTGGAAGCTTAAGGGTAAAGAAATGTTCTGAGCATATTTACAGAGACCAGAACCTTGTACTTCTCATTGATGTGTAAGATTTGAAGCTCACAATAAATTTTTGCCTACAAAAAATATATTAAGGAATAGTATATAAGGGAAGATTAAACTGATATCAGAAAAAGTATAAAAATCATAGGGTAGTATGGAATTTTACTTTCACTGAGTTGGAGGAATTCGTTAAGAGACTGCACTGTCCAACTTTGCAAAGATGATCTTCCACCTCTAAATGGCATTTCTTCTCTACGGTGATAGATGTGCTATTTTGGGGTACATATTATGATTAATAGGAAGGATCAGAATTGTGATCTGTGGCTAAAAACTGAAAGAAAATAAATGGAATGGGCTGCTTGAAGACTAGAACCACACAGTGACTTGAGCAGTCCATGCCTCATCTAATTGCCTTCATCAGCTGGGTCACAGATGTACATCTAACAACACTTCTCTAGGACAGCAAATATGTCCGATATACTTCCCTAGAACAAAAGCATACCAGCTTTTGTTCAGTTGAACAAATAAGAAGTGCACACCTGTAAACCCAGTACTTAGGAGGCTGAGACAGGAGGATAGTATGTTTGAGGCCAGCCTAAGCAACTTATGGAGGCCCTTAGCAACTTAGAAAGACCCTGTTTCAAAATGAAAAATAAAACAAGGCTGGGACTATAGCTCAGAGGTAGAACGCCCTGGGTTCAATTCACACGCGCGCGCACACACACACACACAGAAAACAAACAACAAACAAAATCCCCAGCCAGGTGTGGTACATGCCTGTAATCCCAGTACTTGGGAGGTAGAGACAGGAGGATCACAGATTTGAAGACAGACTCAGCAACTTAGCCAGACCCTGTTTCTACATAAAGAATAAAATAGGGATGGAGGTATAGCTCAGAGGTAGAATGCCCCTGGGTTCAATCCCCAGCACAACAAACAAACATCAAATGCACAGAAGGGCTATTGGGTATGTGCTGGTCCTAAAATGTACACGTAAAATATTTTAGGTAAAAAAAAGTGCTTCTGGATGGATGTGGTCACATGCAAAAGGCAAAAAAATATTTTGTGCTTTTTTTTTGCGGTTCTGGGGATTGAACCCAGGGGCATTCTACCTCTGAGCTACACCCCAGCCCTATTTTATTCTTTATGTAGCAGGGTCTAAGTTGCAGAGGGCCTCACTAAGTAACTAAGGCTGGCTACGAACCTGTGATCCTCCTGTCTCAGCCTCCCAAGTACTGGGATTACAAGCGTGCGCCACCACACCTGGCTTATTCTTTATTTCAAAACAGGGTCTCATTAAGTTGCGGAGGTCCTCACTAAGTAGCTGAGGCTGGCTGCGAACCTGGATCCTTCGGTCTCAGCCTCCCCAAGTACTGGGATTACAAGCATGTGCCACCACGCCTGGCTTATTCTGTGCTTTTAAAATTAACCTTTTCCCATTCACTTATGATCTATATTAGATGGTAGAAGTTGGCAAGTATATACTCTACAAATTCTGACATCCTCAACTTTTAATATTAAAAGAGAAAAACTCAATACATCATTTATTTATCAACATGGTCAGTTTGTTCTGGACAAATGATAGGTTATTCATTGTGATATAGTAATTACAGATATAAATATAAAGATATTTTAATAGTTGGCATCTCATTTTATTATGTTTAACAAATAAGTGTCTTTTTTCTATTAAGATATAAACTGGAACTATTTTTTTGGGGGGGGGTACTGGGGATTGAACCCAGGGGCATTCTACCTCTGGGATACACCTCCAGCTCTGTTTTATTTTTAATTTTGCAACAGGGTCTCATTAAGTTGCTGAGGATCTTGCTAAATTGCTGATACTGGCCTCGAACCTACAATCCTCCTGTCTCAGCCTCCAAAATATTGGGATTACAGGTGTGTGCCACTGTGCCCGGCTAGAGCAAATTTTCAGTCTTTTTGGGGGTGGTAACATGTTTCTTGGTCCTTGCTGCTGTCATCCCACGTCCCTGGAGTAACTGCCGATTCATAATGGATACATCTGCAGGCAAGGAACTATTTCCTAATATTTTATCTGAAGTTATACTTCATGTTCTATTGTTTTCCATCAATGTCCCAACATTTTAATACTCAGTTTCCTACCACATGTGGCTGTATCTATAGTAGTGAGAACAGTATTACAACAGAAACATGAGAACATAAATGATCTATAAAAAATCCTGATTTCATCAAAATTGGATTGAGTTTACTTTCAATCCAATGTATTAATATGCAATTTCAGAACCAGTCCTATTACTACAATCAGGGCAGTTTGAGGAAAAAGTGCTGTGAAAAAACTGACATTCAATCCCTTATTCTGAGCAATGAACTCCAAGGTGGGATATATTTGAAACCAAATAAAAATATTTTAAATCAACATTGTATTTACAGTCCTGAAAGAATAATGACCAAGAGCTGGTTAGATTTTTAACATACTTTTTAATCCAAGGAAGTTCTCCGTGGGAAAAGAGGCGATTTTAAAGAATCTAGAGTCAGTACCGTAGTACGAGTGTGCACTGCAGTGTTGGTGAAATGTGTGAAATGCGTGCTCTGCTGGTCTCAAAGTTACAGTGTCCCGGAATTTGTTTATCAAGAATCATTATTATCCCACACTTTTCTCCAGCCTATGCAACAGTGCTTTGCATATGGAAAATATCTGATGGATCTTGGCTGGAAGACCAGAAGATTCTCATTTAAATCCTACACTTCTGTGCTCCTCTCTTATTTGGGGTATGGCACTGAAATTATGTGCCCGAGAGTATTCACCTTTCCAGAAGGATGATGGTGATACCTCTGCCCTTGGCAAGATTGGTGGATGGAGTTTGGTTAGCAGAGGTCCTGCTAAGACTTCTAGAGGCATCGCTGTACATGATACCTATTGCTTAGAGCGAAGAAAATCATCCCTCTTAAATCGGTCTGGTGGAGACATATTAGTAGACCTCTTCCAAAGCAGATAAAGGGCTTAGGATCTCCTCATCTGGGGGAATGAGGAGAGGCCCGCATGAGGTGGGGTCCTGGTAGGGGGAATTCAATGAGCCAGCGCTTACAGGATCACCCTGACATTCCATCTCATCTCGTATTGAATCAGCTGAGGAATTAGAGAAATACCTTAATGTCCTCCAAAGGAAGAAGGCTTGAAACAGCAGGATTTCATTGTCTTTGGCTACAACTATTTCTAAAGGGAACCCTGGAACAGCTTCTTTGTGAAGAAGGATTCTAGAAATAGTTTCTGAGCCTAGAAGCAATAAAGAACAAAAATGGGTGTTTGTTATGTCTACATCCAGTTTGCTGTTTCGTACTCTGCATCTGAGTGGGAGCCACTACTCTTCAACCTGTTGTTTTCTCGAATGATGTTTCAAGAATCTCCAAGCACCATACATAGTCCAGAGGAGCTATTTTTACGAGAACCCTTGGGACTGTGCTAGGAGTGTGGATGATCAGTCACCAATTTTTTTCCCAAGTCCTGGAGAACAAAATTCTGGAAAGAAAAAACCTCTTATACTATGCAATCACATAAACACATACTAGTTCTTTATTTTTACATCAATTTAAAATTGGGGGCTACTTCTTTCATATCCTAGGAATCCCAACAAACTCACCAGTAAAAATATTTTCAGGAAAATGTTGATAGTTTTCAAGAATTAAAGAGCCTCAGACAGTAAGTTTCTCAGACACTAAGTTTCTAAAATGTCAGTATTTTAGATTGATGCTCAAGTATTTTCTAGGAGCAATTTTTATCTACACAGTTGGGAAATTAAGGCCTGTGATCATAACGAATTTAATCAAAAATATAAAGTTAAAATGAAAATCATGATTCTAACTCCAAGGCCACAGCAACAGATTATAAAACAACACATATTTGATGACTCCAGTGTTATAAATGTGTTAAGTAATCTAAGCACTCTACTTTTTTGATTTTTGTTATTTTATGGAGAATTCTCAAAAAGGGCAGCAAGGGAAGAAGATAAAATTCAGATCCAACCTTTTAAGATGCTGATTTAGTTTTATAACAGCCTTATCACATTATGTAGTTCAATGACTCTGGAAGAACAACCATCCAAAAAGCAGTTATATTAAAATCTGTAATAATTATGTTAATTTGCCTCTAACACTTGATATGACCATTGGTATTTACATCTCAGGTAGATAGAGCTTAAACGAAACTATCAATAGATGCTTTTAACTTGGTGCCTGATCTGCACTACTGTATTGAACTTCTGGTTTTGAATGACATCTATAGGAGTTCTTCTCATTCTTCTCATTACCTTGATTACTAGGAGCTGGCTACCTCTCACAAATAATACTGATTATCTCCATTGAGAAAGGAGTGAAGAGCTCTTTCTGATTAGCAACCCTGGGAAGGCTGTAGCCAATTAGCAGCTCTCGAGTATGGGTGGCTGATTTGGGGAATGCACAACCGTGGCTGCACACAGAGCCAGCCCGTAGGTTGGCGGCAGCACTGCCTCTGTCAGGGGTAATTAACTGGCTCCAGGTTCCTGAGTTACCAGGAGTGCTGCTTCCTGGTGTTGCGCTCTGGTGAGTGGCAGGGCTGGAGGGCCCGGCTGGAGGTAGCAACTGCCTTGGGGCACCCTTTGCCTCCTGTGCATCCTTAGTCACACACATACAAAGAAAAGCCTTTCTGGAAAAATCTCACTATAGGCGAATTTCTAGAACGAGTACTTTCTAAGGGAAGATACATTCTTACATGACTTTTATAAGTGAAAAAAAAATTCAAGGAGGAGCAAGAAGATAAATGAAGCTAATTCCTAGCTGTCTCTCATTTCTCTTATTACTTCTCCTTTTGGGCTTTAATAATGCTTTGCATATTTTACATAGCTCTTCTCTATAAATTCACAAGTCTGCTTATTTGACTGTAAGAGAGAAAAAAAAAAAAGAACAATTATGTTCTCTTTCCAGGCTTAATTCAGGCACTTTCTTCAGTTTTGTTTTTCTTCTGGCTGGACTGGGTTAAGTCATGTGAATACCCAATGAGTGGGAAAATTCCAAAGTTTCACTCTCTTTATATGGCAGTTCAATGGCTAAATATATCAGGCTTCCTACAGCTCTACCAGTTAACAGTACCCTGCCCAGGACCATAAACTAGAGATAAGGCTGGCCAGGACAGAACCAAAGAGATAGCTTATCTGTTTTACTGTATCTTCATATGTTATTCTGTTACCACAGTTGCTTTTCAAATGTGACCCATAACTAATCAGAACACCATTCAAATAAATCACCACACTGTGAACATAACTGCAGCCTGGGAAGAGAAGCACAGTGAAGATCAAAATTTCCCAAATGAAGCTAGAGGGAAAACTCTATTAATATATACAAAAAGAAAAAAAAAAGTTGAGGGTACAAAATTCCCTAATCTGGAAGTGGGATTTCCATGGAGATGAATGTACTTAAGTCTCATTAAGTCATGGAAAAAAAATCTACAGTTGTTGTTTTTTAATTCTTTCAACCACTACATATTTAGTTATCCTTTTTCCCTTTGTATATATTTCTCATGACAACACCTACATCCTTGTAATTTCTACAGTACTTATCTCAGAGAACCTTCTGTGTTTTATTTTAAAATGTATGGTGTGAAAATGTTCCCAAGATTTGTATTATTTTGTGGTCAGATAGAGAAATAACCACATATTTATTTTAGACCTATTTATTAACTTTGTATACTTTTTCCAAGGAATCTTGGCCACTAATGTATTTTTCTTCCTTTACCAATCTCACATTTAATAGAAAAAGACAGTAGTATGATTATGAGATTATTATTAAATGACCACAAAAGACAAATTTAAAAAAATTCTTAAACAGAGTGAGATATCTTTTTCCAGGAATTCAGTTTGAGACAGCTCACAAAACTATCACTGGATTGCAAGTATAGTCTAGACCTTTTATATTTGTCTTTTATTCTTTTTATTGTTCATTTTCAAATGAAATACTTCTTGGTATCCTGTAACTGAAAATATGCCACATTCATGTACGCATTTGTGCATATGCACATTTTAATCCCTATGTTCAACTCAGGCAGGGGGTTACATGGTCAGAGTTCTGGTCATCTCAACTCAACACTCTGGGAAGTGACGGGAAACGAGGGAGGAAGGGTCCTCAAGTTAGGGATAACACTTCATTGTCTATAACCTCAGCACTGAGCACAGTACTTGGTCTACAGAATTGCTTAATGAATGAACAGGAGGGAAAAAACATCTAAGCACCTAACACCAGGTCACGTTATTTGACAAAAAATGCCCCCCCACACTCAGTATTGTCCCCACAAGGCTGAATTGCTGATCTCACTTTTCGAGGACCAGACACTAGGTCCCTCAGTGCCTCATCATCTTGACAGTCCTTTTCTCATAGTAGGAGACTCAATAAACGAGGTCCCCTGAAGCAGTAAGCTAGAGCTGACGGCTGCCGTGACAGCCCTCAGAACTTGACACACTTGTAACAGTGGATCCTGAATGAAAACCCCAAATTCAAGCAGTTCCACGTGAGATCAGCGATAACACTCAGGTGTCCGCAATGGGCTAAACTATGACCCTAGCTTTGCCTTAAGAATGCACAGAAGTACAAAACGCACCGTAGAAGGTCTCTCATCAAAATTCTTGGCATAAAGTCTGACACCTCAAATTTCAATTCTTTGGGGAGTTCACCTCTGGTACTATTCCATTCCTTGGTGGTCCCAAATTTTAAAAAATGCTATTAAAATAGTTCTGGAAACAGCTGGGCACTCATCCAACTCAGGAACTAATCTCGTACTGGATGAAGGATGGGTCCTTTTGTCGACTGCTCAGAAAATTTACTGCATGGTTAAGTGAAGACTGGCAGGTACCAGAGGAAGCAAAGGGAAATAAGAGTCCAGACCAGAATGTGTAAGTGTTGGTGATGGTGTCCCAGAGCCTTACACAGTGATGGGGGCTGAGAAGCTCATTGATTTTACTCAGTGGGGACCTGAGTGGCAATGGTCAGGGCCCAGAGCCTGGAGTTTAGCTGGATATGAATAAGACTAGAGCAGAGCTAGGGAGAACAGGCCAGGGCTCTGACTGTTCATAGGGAGGTAGCCATGGACAAGCGGAATCAGGATATACTCAGCTTTCCCAGAGGTCACACAACAAGGCCAACATTCTGGGCAAGAGACTTGGGAAAAGAACTGGGGGTCAGAGGGTAGGCCATCAACGGTAGAACAACAGTAACTGGGTCTCAACAATGAGAATGGAGCCAGGAACAAGAATGGCCTTTGAATCTGAGCCTTGGTGATCAAGGACTTTCGTAGTCATCATCTTACTTCCTCATTCTCTCTCTTCTCCTGATGGGGGTCTAAAGAGAAGTGATGCTAACTAAGGTCACAGATTTGGAAACAGAAAACTTAGCTCAAGTCCCTGCTCTCTTATTATCTGATGTGTGACGATGAACCTTCCTGGGCTTTTACAAAATGGGAATGTTCCTTGTTCCCACCTCACAATGTTCCTGTAAGGCTCAAACAAGACTGTAAAGAGGTAACAAACTCTTAATGGTTGCATGAATATTTCTTGGTGCTTTAACAGCTGTTGTAATGAAAGTCCTGACTGCTCAGGGCTAGAACTGGTCTTGGATAATGGCTAAGTAATGAAGTGTGCACCCTTTCACAGGCCTCAAATGTTCAGTGGACACACGGTATGACAATCGGTTCGGCATTCTGAACCCTGTCCATTGTGACTTAAGCATCATTTTCTATCTCCACTGAAAGCGTCTGGGAGGTGGGTGGGTCTGTGATGTCTTTTCATATGGTCTGGTAAGCTTTGGAGCATGTTAGTGACCAGCCACTGGCGCCTTTCACCTCTGCTGAGTAGCAGTCTGTGATCATTGTTTCTCATTTCGACTATGCCCATGGCGTCTCCAAGAGAAGAGGAATCTCTTAGTCATCAGCTTATCCACTGTGAGTTAAAACAATGGCTCTGTGTGCCTGGCTGCCCCTGCTCTTCCTCTCTCATGATGGGGCCCTTGCTAGATCTTTAGAGACAAGGGCAAGTTCAGTGCAGTAGAATTTATGCTATTTTGGTTTCTTTGCCAGCAGTTCTGCCATCCTCAAGTTAAAAGATACAAAAGACCCATGTTTAAAAACTGTCCTTGAGCAGCAAATCTTAGCTTCAGCAGGCCTGTGATCTCAAATTTATGTCCACAATAAGAGAAAATTCAATCAGTACTTTCATAACAATAATATTGGGGGGTGTTTCACTCAAAGAATAATGTTCTCATTATCTGTCCCGTGATGGTGGAGCGACCCCCCTCCCATTAAATTCATATGGTATAGAATCTCCATGGAATCTTTTTTAAAACTTGGTTTCCAGAAAGGATAACAGATTCATGGTTTTGAAAAGATCTAAGCTTGCAGATCCCTCTCAATATCCAAGGCCTGAGGCCATCCCAAACTGACAGCTTATTATCTCTGAACATATTTTAGCTTTGCTAACAAATGGAGACTCCCTGAACTGTTTTAAAAGTAAACTGATATGCAAGCAATAGTTGTCCAATTAAGGTGAAAAAGAACACGGATCTCCACCTTCCCACTGATAGCCACTCTGAGGGTGGCTCCATCACTGTGCACAGCCCAGGAGCACATGCATGCAGGCACTGAACACACAGGCCTCACCTGATTCCACAACAGGGCAGGGGCAGACTCCAGTTATATCATGAATGGATACTTTTTTAAAGGGTCCCAGGTACACTTTAAGTAGGAAAGCCTAAGCTGCAGCCAGGGATGAGGTCAGCACACAGCGCACACTGGGAGGTCTGGCGCTGGTCTGGGAGATCGTTCACAGACTCAACTCTAAGTCTGCTTTAGTAGCCAATGTGAAAAACAAGCCCAGAATGCTACACGGCTCTCTGGATCCAGAAGGACCAAACACCCGTGGGCTTAGAATTTCTTCTGGGATTCTTAGTTGTACTTCACTATGGTGCAAAACAGAAGCTGGAGCAACCCGAATCTTATTTCTGATTGAGAGCTTGCATTCAATTCTGCAGATTCAAATGGCTTGGATGCCTGAACTGGTCTCTGTTTCAAACAAACCTGATAAATCCAGCTAATCTCTCAGATGCAAAAGTAAAATCCACTTCAAGTGTAAGCAGGTATCCAACAGATATAAATGGTAAATAAAAACTTGAACTGCTAATTAATCAACTTGCACTAAAAAAATGTGTGAAACGGAAGGCACTATGTTCCCTGGGTCTTCTGACAAATTTCAAAAACGTGTTAAATGTTCAGTATTGCTCATTCCCTATCAAACTGATGGTGTGACCCCTGGACCAGGAACTGGCACTGCGGAGTCTCCTGTAAGAGACTTTTCCATCTGCACACTCGGCTGATGCAGTGAGCATCTGAGCCTCAGACACAGGCAGGATACTGCTCCTACCACCTTCAGCAACCTCCCACTGGGCAGGCAAAGGCTGTTCTTAAAGACATTTCTTTTCCTTCAGTTAGTCCTATTATTTTATGTTAATATTGCAAATGACATTTTACACACTTATGTGACATTCTATTTTCCATGATCAGATAAGAGACCGCACAGAAAGCAGTTTTAACAGTGATTCACTGGGACTGTTTGCTACCTTCAATACTAATGCTCATGTACTAACAATGTGAAATAATTTTGTCCTTAAAAGATACATTTAAGACTTTGCCATAAAACTGTTTAAGATGGTTTACAATTAGAAGTGGAAATAGAGAACTAAAATATTAAAATTAATTCTATTGAATCATTGCCACCTATTTTTAAAGCTATTTCTAATTTGAAAATGTGTTTGAATAAAACACAAAAATGTAATCTGACATCTCAATACATCTTCTAGTTTCTAGAAGTCATTAAAGTACTATGTAGCAGGGTAAACTGCTATTTTTTAATAAACATACCAGGAGTTATACTTAAAAATGAGTGTTATTGATAAAAATCCTCACTTTTGGAGGCTATATGCTTGTGCCAAAATGCTGGTCATGTTAAAATTCTATTTGAAACTTGTCTTTAGGAGTTGCTTCCAGAGCAAATTACTATGCCATAGGAGACAAAGTACCTTTATTTTACCGTCAGTTTTTGCTTTCTCTGAACAGTTTTACCCGGCTAGATCACTCGCGGTTTTCACCAGACTTAGACGTGAATGACTTTGGTTATTTCCTAGAGTCTAATAAACCTTCAAAGTCATGGGTTTATAGAGCTGAGGATTTCCCAAAGGATGTGCTGTGAGCTCCAATGTTGGTTTCAAAAGAGAAGCAACCAAAAATATTCGGAGTGACTGCATTCCCCTTTAACTATTTTGAAAGGAAAAGCACTTTACTGGAATATGTAAGTCTTGCTGAGTTTAAAAATAATCTCATTATATAGTTAGATCCTACAGTATTATTGGTGGGAATAAACAAACATGTTTCATAGGAAAAGTGCCATCACAGCTTCACATACAGAGGCATCTCTGTATGCGGAGACCAATCCGTTCCTTAGAACTGAGGCAAACGGTGGAAGGAGATGAAGGCGAGGACTTAAAGATGGTCAAATAGAGCCATAATTAGGTAAAGCTGAATGTTTCTTCAAAGTTGTAAACTGCGATTTTTCATTAAAATGTTAAATCCAGCTGGGTGTGGTGGCATACAACTGTAATCCTAGTACTTGGGAGGCTGAGACAGAAGGATCCCAGGTTCAAGGGCAGCCTCAGCAATCTAGTAAGAATCTCAGCAACTCTCTGTTTCAAAGCAAAAAATAAAAAAGGTCTGGAGTTGTAGCTCGGATGTAGAATGCCCAGTACTGGAGTTGGCGGCGCGGGGGGGGGGGTGTTAAATCCTATTGGGGTTGGCAAAAGCCAAAAAGAAACCAACTCTGCTACTTATCAATGGCTTGTCCTAAGGAAGATAGAATCTTTCAAAGTCTGCAAGCCTTTTCTGAAGGGCACGTCTCTTAATAACCTTCATTAACTTCTGTTTGGTTGCCTAAGAGTTGTCTCTTATCCAAAAAAGTTTAACACAGTCTCAAAAGAGATTGTGTTTATTTAAGCTTGTTGGAAAAACATTCCTATCATTTCAAGAATGACTAAATATTTTTCATTCACATAGTTAGCATTCCAGACCATGTTTTCCTGCCTCTGTTGATTAGATGAAAATTAGCAGGCCCAAGTCTGATCTATTAGATGCAATTATTATCTTAGGAAAATCATGAGACTCCAAGTAATAATGCTCTTTTAGGTATGGGAGGTGGATACCATGGGAAATCAAGAAGAACCTCACTCTGCTACTTCAACAAGGAAGAGCTCACCAGCCAGGACCACCAAATACTGCAGATTCAGAGACAGGACTTTCTAATGGTGTGTTTTGGAATCAGCTCTCAACAACTCTTAATACTTAAGGCATTAAGCAGTTTGATCACCTAGTAAATCATGACTTTAAGGCAAACCTTCATTTTTATTTGTAAAACTTTGATCAACCTGGCAATTTCACCAAAAAAATCAAGCACAAAGTGCAAGACATTACTGACACAGGCAGAGACATACAGACCTGAAGAGCTAGCCGCACACCAGGACTTCTGTGTAAAATCAAGATCAAGTGGGCGTGGGCGTACCCTTGTAATCCTTGGGAGGCTGAGACAGGAGGATCACAGGTTTGAAGCTAGCCTCAGCAACTTAGTGAGGCTCTCAGCAACTTAGCGAGACCCTGTTTCCAAATCAAAAATGAAATAGGTTTGGGGGTGTAGTCCAGAGGTAGAATGCCCCTGGTTTCCATCCCCAGTACCACAAAAATAAATAAATAAGTATATAAATAAAATCAAGACCAAGCACTTCTTCCCTATGAAGCTACTTCCACAGCATTTGTTTTTACACCTGTTTAGCTATTCACGTAAACGGTGGCTCTAACAACTAAAGAAAGCCACTCATACAGAATGCATGTATTTCTCTATAGCTATGAAAACCATGAAATCTTGAAAGAGATACTTTAAAGTCAGATAGGAATGCTTTTACATGCACTTCATCCACATTCTAATGTTGTTTTACATATCTAAAGATACTTTAAACAATCAGAGAAAAAATAAAAATACTACAATATTCTAGCCAGGAGTGGTGGTGGATGCCTGTAACTCCAGTACTTGGGAGGCAGGGACAGGAGGATTACAGGTTCATGGCCAGCCTCAGCAACTTAGTGAGAGACCCTAAGAAATTTAGTTAGACCCTGTTTCCAAATAAAAATAAGGGCTGGGAGTGTAGCTAGGAGATAGATGCCCCTGGGTTCAACCCCCAGTTACAACCCCCCCCCAATACTACAAAATTCATCACTGAAATGTCTGATGCTTAGGTTAAAGACCTAGGTTAACACATTGTCGTTTGCTTTCCATTTGGTACCCAAGATGACCTTATTTGGACAAGCAGGAAACAGACTGTTACGTTTTAATTTCCATTTATGGAACTAGTTTCCAGGACATTTAGAGTTAAAGGATGAAACAGCATGCCTGACCATCTTTAGGATATTACGAGCATTTTATTATTCTTGGCTTGCTAATAATAGCACAGTATACAACACTAAAACACTACCACCCATAAACTGAGTTTTGATCCCTGTTATGTACCAGAATGTTAATAACACGTGACCCTGCTGTATTCTTGACTTCACTGCCTCTGGGGTCAGCCAAATTATGTCTGACTTCTTGCCACAGAAGCGGTAGCTTAATCATTTGAGATACTGTTCAGTGAGGAAGCATTATGGGCAGGGCTGGAAACATTTTTTCCTTGTTTCAAGGAATTCCCACCCAGATATGTGCCTGGTACAGACTCTTCTGGCAGCCCAATAAAAATCTCACTTGAAGGGCAGTTTGACTCAAATTATATCATCAACATTCGTGAGAAAGAATATAGTGCTCCTAATACAGTTAGGATTGGTGATGAGGAAGACAGCACACTTGACGGCTCACAGACCTCCAGCCTTTTAGAGAAGTACAGCAGGCAATTTCTTGGGTGAGCTGATGTTGAAGTGGCTTACTAAATCCACACAGGTCAAGACATGTCTAATACCCAATCTTCACCACTGTCCCAGGTAGGACCAGAATTCCCCAAGTAAGAAAGAGATTCAAGAAGGCCAGGTGGTGGGGGGGGGGATGGTTTTCTGGCTCAACCACAGTCCATCCTAAATCCAGAGAATTAGAAAAAAATCCATGCACAGTGAATCTTTTATTCCTCCACTTCGAGAGTTGATTAAATCCAGGTGAACAGAATTACTAGGCCTGCCTTAAACTCAGCTCCGTATTTGATCATAATTTTGCAAATAGCACTTATGTTTAAGTTACTATGGATAAAGTTTTAAAATAGTGATGTAGAGAATAATATGATGAGTCCTAATATGCCCATCTCCCAGCTTTGAAAATCTACTAATGACTCTGACTTCCTGTCTGAGGCAGAAAATGGATTTTGCTTTGGTTTCAGAGAAACAGAAATAGTAGGAAGGAAACCATCCATCCATCCAACTACAAGCATGGAATTTATTTACTGGCAACTTGAGTGTAATTTTGAGTGCCACCTTTTAAAATACTACCTAAGTTGTTCTTAGTTCTTGAAAAGTGATACTCTGGTGTTGGCTCCCAAATCCCCAAGATCATCAGAAATCATCAACTCCTCCCTGCAGGAGGCTCTGCACACAACCTGGCCCAAAGAACATTCTGGTCATAGGGGTCACCTGGGTGGGGTCCAGCCACCGCCCAAGATGAGACAGCAGATCAGGTTTGACATTAAGACTACTAAGTCACAATGAAATGGTTACCTCTTGTATCACAACTAAGTGTCACAACTAAATTGGCCCCACACCTGTTCACAGTTCTTGTATTTTTCTTACTGAGTAATCGTATGTCATATACATCTCATAGCCAAATACCCCCCCACCCCAACAACTTATCTAACCTTCAACTACAAAACACTAAGATTTTGAAAGGAAATATCATCCTGTCCTTAGCATCCCTCTGACATGAAAAATCAGCGTAAGCAACATTTATATTTAATAGTACTGGATAAAAATAGCTAATTATTTTAAATACCTAATTGTATAAAAAAAATTCTTGCCTGTGTAAGTAGCTAAAATAATCTTGCAGCGGCACCTACATGTATACAAGGTATGTCTTAAAAAGAGCAAGTGTTAAATATGACAGCAAGCATCAGCCTCAGAGTGTGGGGAAACTCCACTGGAACTCTGTGATTCTGGACTTCAGGGGCTGAGCTAGGAAACAAGGAACTGCAGACTGTATGCCAGTCTTGGGAGGCCCAGGTGGCTTCCACAGGGATGAGGCTCCTCAGGAGGGGAGTAGTCATTGGGAAGTGGATCAGTCCAAGTTGCCTAGAGACACATGGTCCCACTGCACGCCAAACATACGTAACACTCTGCTTTCTGTTCTGAACGTGTGTTTTCAAATACAAGCATCCTTACATTATTCTTTCTTCCAATAATCAGGGGTCCAAATGACTGTCAATTTTTTAGGCTCTCGACCCTATATCAGGGCCTTTCTCAGCTAAGAAGGGGATCTGCAGGAAGGGACGGACTGGTTGGGACTTCATCCTGTATTCTTTCTCTCCTTCTCTCACTCGTTATTTACTCATGAAATGTTTTGAGCATCTACTCACATGTCGATGCCATTTTAGGAATTCAAAAGAGTACGGTATATTCATTGCTCAGAGTGTAGTATGTACTGTTTATCTCCAAGGCAGTGGATGTGCAGGACCCAGAGCCTGGGCTCTGGGGACACACTGCTGCTGCTTCTGGGCTGTACAACCTAAAGCAAGTTAAAAGATCTTGGCCTGTGTGTTCTCCAAGGATAAACTGGGATGACAGTACTAACATTCAAGGGATGTTGTGGGGATCAAATGAGCTGATGCTATTAAAACACTCAGCCTGGCTCACAGTACGTGTGTAAGAAATGTTAGCTGCTGTCATTAAGGGTTACAAATAAGATGATAAAATGGATGCAGATGAAGACCTAATTCTTCTGTCCCCTCCCTTTTTTGATTTTAGTTTTCAAAAAGATCATGTCTTCCATGTGTACTCTTAAACTGCAAACTTCAGGTACTATTTTCTACGCCATTTCCACCCTAGCTCTTTAGAAGAGGCTGGAAAAAAAAAAAACCAACTAGACTGATGGACAAAAGGGGACATAGAGAAAAGCCTGCAAAGCAAAATATGGGAATACAATCAGTTACAGACGGGAATGGCTTATCTGTATACCTGAATAGGGTGTTGACAATAACTTGCTAAGCCTTCATCACAAGAGTACTTAAGTGCCAACTTAAAAAGCACTTAAGTACTTGTGAGTCAAGTTAGATGTCAAATAACAACCTTGTCTTTAAGGGCCCCCAGGTTCACATCCCCAGTCTTCTGGGAGTAACCAGGCACGTTAAGTTGTCACTTGGAAGTTATGTACCTTCAGTAGCCATGACAGCCACAACAAGGCTCTTCCTCCCTGCAGGACCTAATATACCATATTTGGTGATGCAGTAACTTATTTAGAAGCAATCTAAAACCACGATGCTTGTGTGGGGTCCTCTCCACCAATTTCATACTATGACTATGTACCTTGAGACATGGCTAATAGGGTAGGGGCCAACACTTGTTATGCAACTGTATGCACAGGAATTTAAGGTGTATTTAAACCTCATATATAGCAGTGCTTCTGTTTTTCTCTAAATGATTTTGGCTGATTGCTTATTTGTTACACATTAACACCTTGCTCTTTTTCTCATTCATGAAATCTTTTGTTATTTGAAATCATTTGAAATTATATTTAAGTATGCTATTGAATAACTGCTGAGAAAATATTTTCAAATGGTTCCCAGACTTTCTCAGCCTCTCTAAGATCCACTCACCTTGCATTATTTTGTAAGTTTATTATTATTAATAATAAATTACCTTTCAGTATCATCTTAAACTGTGCACTTTTTTTTAATTCCATAACCAAGGAATCATTCTGTCCCTATTACATCTTAAAATGAGAGTTACTGGAGAGCAAATACAATCTTATATGAAATGCACTACTCAGCCACAGTAAAAACAAAAACAAGTCACACGAGATAAATTAGTTCTCTGAGAACTAGAAAGTGGAATCTTCTGAAAGGTTTGATGAAAAAAGACAAGTGACAGAGCATAAGAGAGATGGAGAAGAAAGGGGACCAGCAGACTCTTACAGTGGACATGACAGAAATCCTGAGCTCTGTGGAGGTGAAGAGGGCGGCCAGGATGTGAGGCCTGAGAAGTGGCCTCGGGTGGGGGCACGCAAGGGCAACCTTCCCCGAGGTCTGCAAACTCGGGGAGAGGGTAAGTAGGTGCTCACTTCCAAAACACCCGGAGTTCTTTGCAAATTGCAAATGGCCCCCTCCCCTTTCTCCCTAACACAGAGCCGAAAGCGAGAGATTGACAGAGGTTAATAAGGGCACTAGAAACGGGTCTGAGTCAGCTGGGATGGCATGAGAGGCAGGGGAAGTGGAATAAAATGCAGGGGAACCTAATGGATTCTGGCTTATCCCATCACAGAGATTTAGGGAACATTATCTAAATCTCTCCAAATCTTAATTTCTTCATCTTTAAAATGGCCCAGTGTTTGTTGTGAAGGTTAAACAAAATCGGGGACAAATGTGAAACACTTTCCTCCACAGTACCTCAATATGGACACTCTTTTTTCCTAGTTTAATAAAAACTTAGCCTAAATATGTTCTTTGAAGTTAAATCTGTCTCTTATTTATCTTTGCTTTTTCTGTACTATAGGAGGCACTTTATTAATGCTTTTGCAATTAACGGCTCACCCAAACTGTACCTTTTCTCAAACAGTGAAGGGTTAGACTGTAGCTCGATGCAGATGTTACAGAGGCCAAACACTAAGGGACCACACAAACACTCCCTATCCAAACGGCTTCATGAGGTAAGAATAAATCGATTTCCTACCTAACATATATAGTTCAATTCACCGACTTCTCTACTCACCCTGGTGAAAATGCTAATGAATGCAGAAGATGCATGTAAAAGCATTTGCCTTCCTTTCGTTTACTTTTGTAGGAAATGCCTATTTTTTTAACAAGCTTTTTAGATCTTATTTTGAACTTATGAAGCAAGTCACATGAGGTTGAAAAGCTGGTGTTTACTGGATTACATACTTATGCTTTTAATTTTTCTTCTAGTATCACCCACACATTGATACTTAAATATTTCAAGTTGACAACAGATTGTCTTCGATTCTTAGGGATAGATATCCCCACCTTTATCTGTGTCCAGGAACCCTATCCCATACAGCTGACTATACAACCATTAAACGCATTTCTATGCACTCCTTTTTCCAGCACTGAAATGCTGCCTTTAGGGGATGGGAGGAGTGTGGAGGGGGTGGGCGGTTTCCACGGAATCGGTCATCTGGAAGTCATAAAGTCTTGGAGTGTGGCAGCTGCACTCGGAGTAGAGTAATGGTGAGGGAATTGGTGATGTCAATAGAACTGGAGTCTTCCAGCTTAAATTTTTATATGATTTTTAAGGTCGATAGTAAGTCTAACCCCTTAGGGGTTAATGAAGCTAGTCAGCAAATTCTGAAGTCTGAATTTCCTAAAATTTAGGTGGAAGCAAAAGACTTCTTGATATTCGAAAGACTTAGTCTACTTAGTTGACTTTTTGGAAAATTCTGTCAATTTCTTAATGTCTGTTTTAAAGAATTCTACAAGGATCCATCTTCAACATGGATTAATTTTGGACCCATATCAGTTCACTGTACTATACAAAAGTTCTTCTCAGTGGCAGATCATCTCTACTGGGTCTGTCGGTATAAATATTCAATATCTTCTCTATACTAACAGACATGGACAGAAGATTCTGACTGACATTGGTAAGTATGCAAAGAATCTTCCCAGGGTGGAGGGAATGAGCTTAAATAGTAGCCGGGGCAGAAAAACTACTAGTCCAGGATGCTGTGGCTTCTCTTCACTGAAAAGGAAGAGATGGAAAGATGTAGGTAACCCAGACATAAGTAGAAGCACACGGTCGCTGTGGTATCAGAAGTAGAAAGGATGCTCGGTGAGAACACGAAGCAGCGCAAGCTGCCGCTCATGTGCTTTCTTCTAGTTGTCAGGACTCTCGGGCTTATGGGAGCATCACAGGTTGAACCTGCTATGTGTGAGTCACGGGTCTTATTTCTAATTTTATTTTCTGTGTTGACCTTTGGATGATAATTAAGCTTCGAGTGAACTGGATGAAATGTCTATATCCTTATACTCTAGTGTATTCAGATAAGCTTATGTGTCATGACAGAAAAGACCACACTAAGCTGGGTGTGGTGGCGCATGCCTGTAATCCCAGTACTTGGGAGGCTGAGACAGGAGGATCGTGGGTTTGTGACCCGCCTCAGCTACTTAGTGAGGCCTTCCTTCAAAATAAAGAATAAAAATAGGGGTGGGGGGTGTAGCTTGGAGACAAAATGCCCCTGGGTTCAATCCCCAGTACCGCAAAAAAAAAAAAAGACCATACTATTCTCATTTTAACTTGGCAACATTTCCTTCGAATGATGAGTCTGGGCTATATAATAAATTCATCTGCAACTGGTAACGGCATGAAGCAGACATCATGCCTGAGGAAATAAAAAACAAACAAGAATGTACTGGTAGAAGCTTCTCCAACAGGAGCCACTCGCCAGAGACACGTCAGAAGGACAGGCTTACCTTCGCACACGGGGCAGCACTCCCCCGGCACTTTCACAGGGTGCATGCAGCTCTGCCCGCAGGCTGTGGCCACGCAGTGGGGCTCTCCACTGATGCACTGGCAGAACGTGCAGTCGTCTTCCCGCCACCTGTCTCCATGGGCACGGATCTGGCCATTGGCATAGCAGCCGGCAGGATTGTTAAAAGGATACACTGGATCTGAATTAAAACATGAATTCAGAGTAAGATTGAGCACACTGTAAATTTTAACTCTGCCTGCACCTAGAGACATTTTCTCTCCAGGTTTTATTTGTCAACAGTTTTATTCCAACTGTGATCAATAGAAGCTGGGTTGCGTGAGGGGTCCCTAGGGTTACATGCAAAAGCACCTGTCATATTGAGCACATGTCTTCCCATCCTGACACTGCGGTCAGGGTGGAGGATCTGTGGCCTAAAGACCAATGTGTAGTACTGCCACGCTGTAACGTCAGAAAGCTCCGTGGACAGAGTTGTGGGCCAGTAATTAGAAAACACGGATCCACTTGGGCTCTGACCGTGCCTTTTGAGTTGTTCACTTAAATGTTATCACACCTCGATTTCACCACCTATAAAGTGGAAAGAATATTGCCCCATAGAACTCAGGGTGATGCTGTTACTTCTGGGACTAACTGGACTGATTTTCGTGGCACCTGCAGGTCCATGGAGACAAGAGGAAGAAAGCAGGGCCTTGCTGCAGCCTCTTGCATGACAAGGCTGGATGAGACATCCCAAGGGTCACTGTGGGTGCCCTGGAGGGAGAATATGAACTTAGATAATTTTTTATCCTCATAAACTGGGCAGCTAAGCAGCAGCCAAGATTGGGGGACAGAATTATCCAAGGCTACTATCTTCCCAAAAAAAACCTTCTCGAGCAATCAGCAAGAATATAAATACTGCATGCAAAATCCCCAAGTCTCCCTATAGTGACAGCAACTAGATAAACTACTCCATTTTTTCCCCTACAGAAATACATAAAAACTGGCTTCAACAAAGTAGTAATGCTGTGTAGGGAAAAGAGTCCAGACACTGTAGAGTTTGATCCTTATTCTAAGGAGTTAAGAGGGCATTACAGGAAAGTAAAAAGGTCAAAATTTAAAATAATGCAGTCATAGCTTTAGAAAGGCAGTCTGCCAGATGGAAGTGGCTGAGAGACCTGAGCTAGATAAGACTTTCTAAATTCCTTTATAAAAAACATTTCTACTTTGAGCCTGAATCTGAATTCCAGGAAGTGAGACGTCACCAGATCCAAGCCCGGACATCTCACTATGATTATTACACAGAGGCTCATGTCTATGTTTCTTCCTTCACCAACTGCTACATGGCTTCAGATGCTACTACGAACTAGGAAGGTTAAACATTTGATGTGATTTTTCTTTGAAATTCCCAGCAGTGACACCTAAAAAGCAAACAACTTTTCTCCTGTGTTGGTGAAAATAATTTTTCATAGGGGAAAGAAAGGACTCGGATCTTAGGAAAACAGAAAAAAAGCACAGAACCTGAAATAACACTGTACCCTCCCACTCTGTGTGCAGAGATCAGGCACAGGATGAACATGGGTGACTTTGGACTGAAGATCTGTGACCCAGTCAGGAAAAAAAAGGTCCAGGCAACCTTCCTGTCTGGGGAAATAGTACTGTGTGGTCAGAGAATAGCACAGGCCCAGTAGGGCCCAAGAGCAGAGTTTCTGCAAACTCAAGACAAGTGACTGCTTTTCTGAACTCCGGTTTCCTAATGCTTAAAATGAGTGTAATCAATGACATTTAGAGGTGCCGCTCTGACATGTTTATTATTTATGGCTGCCAGAGACAGGAAGATAGGGCCTGCTGGAGAAACATGGGAATACTACTTCATGGCAAGAGAAGGGGAATGCACATAAAATAGGTCCCTGAGAGTCAAGCCTGATGCCCAGGGCCACGCGTGACACCTGCTTGGCCTCGAGATTCTGTCATTGCCGCCATCCTGCAACCCCACTCTAACCACCAGATAATTTCAAAGGTGGAGCAGCAACTGGATGGGTCCTGATCCCCGCTGGAGGGGTATGCCTACTGGTAAGGAGGCAGAGCTGGTGGCTTCTCTCTGAGTCGCCTGGCTGAGACTGTCAGTGATGAGGGCCATCCTATTCTAGCAGAGCAATCCGAGAAGAGAAGGTGAATTCCAGTCAGGGCGAAGATACAGTTTTGTCCCAGGACTTGCTAAGGCACTGCTAGAACTGCAGGGGAGGAACAGAAAGCAACTCTGGGCAGTCTCATGTTGACCTGTGGTTATCTACACCCCAGGGGAAGCCTCCTTCAGAGAAGTATTTCCACACTCTACCTGGCATTATCAACATTCTAAGAGATAGAGCATGATGTTATTAAAAAGGAACTCCATTATTCCTCTGCTTTTTGGATGAGACTGAATCAGGTTGACTTTGATATTAAGTCTCTGAACCATGTACACTCATATGAACCTTGGTTGAGCACCTTTTCTTACCTTCACACACCGGGCAGCACTCCCCCTCAGGCACATAGTATCTCTCACAGTTCAGCTCCCCACACTGGGCGGTGAAGCAGATGGAAACACCCCCCTGGCATCGACAGAATCGACAGTTGTCCATTCGAAACATGTCTCCATCATAATACTCCACGTTGTTGAACACGCAGGCTGGCTTTGTTTCTGAAAGGAATTAAAACGGACAAGGCATATTTGAATTATTATTTTTTTTGGGGGGGTGTGGTGTAGGGGACTGAACCCAAGGCCTTGCACATGCTAAGCAAGTGCTGTACCACTGAACTGTACTACAGCTCAAACAAGGCAAATATTTTACCTTTAAGTGGTATACTTTCATGCCTTTCAAAGAGCCTTTAGAAACGTCTAGTAAATGTCCACCGAATTATAACTTCCTAAACCAGATCTTTGTCACAGAAGCAATAAAGCAAAGTAAAACAAACAAAACAGGCTATTATCCTGTTTACATTAAGGAGGTGAAATTGTCCTTAGCAAAATCCACACTGACTTCCTTACACCCCAAATGCAGGTAAACACTGTGATTATGAAACTTATATATCTAGTACATGCTCTAAAGAGATTACAGTTGTTTTGTTAAATCATTCTCTACCTCAAATTAACAATCCTGCTTCCACATTAGGTTTTGTTTTGCCTCAAAAAAAATGCAGTTAGGCCTTTTCAGAGGTGGTAATGTTCTATTCCTCCAGTGTTCTCTTCTAAATTCTTTCTTCTATCTCGTTTAATAATTTTAGTAGCACCTGCACTTAACATGTATCACCTCATTTAACCCCACAAAGGTCTGATGTGGATATTATTACCCCAAGTTTAGAAGTGAAGAAATACTAAGCAATTTGCTTAACATCACACATTTAGCAAATGACAGAAGCTTGTGCTCCTTCCACTGTTTTAAGGTTATGCTCTGCTAAGCATTCACAGTCCCATATTTAGAACTTTAAGCATGATACCAATAATTTTTAAAATTTTCTCTGCCCTGAAATACTCTAGAAATTCATCCCTTGTCTCTAATTTGGTTGTTTTAAAATAACTCCAGACAAAGACAGCATGAGAAAGCAAATTATAGATATATTTATTGATAACTATCTTATCAATATAGACACAAAAAATTAGCAGAACACATCCAGCAACCTTATAAAAAGAATTTTATACCATGACTAAATAGTCTTAATTGCAAGAATGCAAGGTTGGTTTAACATCCAAAAACCAATTAATTTAATATGACATGTCAATGGAATAAAGGACAAAAACCATACCATCATCTCAATGGATGCAGAACAAGCATTTGACAGAATCCAATACTCTTTCATGGTAAAAAAAAAAAAAATACTAAAAAAGCCGGGTGCAGTGGTGCATGTCTGTAATCCCAGTACTTGGGAGGCTGAAAAAGGAGGATTGAAGGTTCCGGGACAGCCTCAGCAACATAGCAAGATTCTCAGCAACCTAGCAAAACCCTGTTTCCAAACAAAAGATTTTTTTTTAAAAGGAGGGGTACAGCTTGGAGGTAGAATGCTTCTGGGTTCAATCCCTAATCCCATCAAAAAAATTATCTACAAAAACCCACAGCTAACATCATATTTAATAATGCTGAAAAACTCTATGCTTTCTCCCTAAGATCAGGAACAAGACAATGACATCTGTTCTCAGCACTTCAATTCAACATTGTAATGGAAGTTATAGTCAGGGCAATTAGGGAAGGAAAAGAAGTAAAAGGCATCAAGATTGGAAAGGAAAAAGTAAAACTACCTCTAGCTGTAGATGACATGATATATATAAAAATTATAAAGAACCCACTAAAACATTATCAGAGCATTATCAACCAGTTTGACAAGGTTGCGGGGAACAACTGCAACTCAAAAAAGTTGAATTTCTATACCCTAGCAACCAACAATCAGAAAAATGAAGTTAAATAGTACCATTCTCAGCCAGGCGTGGTGGCACACGCTTGTCATCCCAGTACTTGGGAGGCTGAGACAGGAGGATCGCAGGTTTGCAGCCAGCCTCAGCTACTTAGTGAGGCTCTCCACAACTTAGTGAGACCCTGTTTCAAATTAAAAACAATAAAAAATAGGGCTGGGGGTATAGCTCGGAGGTAGAATACCCCTGGGTTCAATCCCCGGTACTACACACACACAAAATACCATTCTCAAGAGCATAAATAAGAATACTTAGAAAGAAATTTATAAGATGAATGTAAAATGTGCATTCTAGAAACAACCAAACACTGTTTAAAGAAATTACTTATTTCTAAATAAACAAAGACACACATTGGAAGATAATATGGTTAAGATAAAAATATTCCCCAAATTGATCTAATATTCAGTGCAATCCCTTTTGGACTCCTAGCTGGTTCTTTTGTAGAAATTAACAAGCCAATCTTAAAACTCATATGGACATGCAAGGGACCAAGAATTGCCAACACAACCTTGAAAAGAAAAAAAGAGGACTCACATGTCCTGATTTCAAAACATAGGAGAATGCTACAGTAATCAAGACAGTGTGGATTTTATATATATATATATATATATATATATATATATATCAGGATAGATATATTCTCACATATCTGTAAGTACAGATGTAATTGTTCAGTGGAATTGAGAGTTCAGAAATAAACTATTACATTTATTGGTTTTTGATAAGGGTGCCAAGCAATTTGATGGGGGAACGAATAATATTTACAATAAAAGTTGCTGAAGCAACTGTATACCCACATGCAAAAGAATGAAGATAAACATCCTAATGCCTCACATATACATATACAAAAATTAACTTGAAATGAATCATAGAGCTCTGATGTAGATGTAGCAGCTACAAATACAGAATTCGTAGAAGATATTAGAGTAAATCTTTGTGACCATGGGTTAATCAACAGCTTCTGAGATACGGCACCAAAAGCTTAAGCAACAAAAGAAAAAAAACAGGTAATTGGACTTAAAACTATTTTGCGCTTCAAAGGATACCATCAAAAAAGTAAAAGGACAATCCACAGATTTGGAAAAAGTATTTTTTAACTTTATTTTTTTAGTTTTATATGTGTTGTGTGTGTATTTGAAGTGCTAGGGGTTAAACTCAGGGCCTTGCACATGCTAGGCAAGCGCTCTACCATGGAGCTACATCACCAGCCCATGAAAGCATTTTCAAATCACATATCTGATAAAGAGCTTGCATCTAGAACTCTTATAAACCCAACAATAAAAAATGGACACTTATAAGAAACAGAAATGCCCAATAAACGCATGAGAAAATGCTCATTATCATTAGTTATTAGGGGAAAGCAAATCAAAGTCACAACTTCACACCAACTAGGATGGCTATACTCAAAAAGATAGGTAATACCAAGTGTTGATGAGGATGTAGAGAAAATGGAATTCTCACATACTGCTAGATTTTCCCCATGAGAACTGAAATAATTATATAACCACATACAAACTTGTACACAAATGTTCAAAGAAGTATTATTCACAAAAGCCAAACAACTGGACAACCTAGATGTCTATTAACTGATGTATGGATAAATAAAAATGATATATCCATACAATGAAATATTACTTTGCCAAAAATGTAATGAAATTCTGATATATACTACAACAGGAATGAACCTTGAAAACATCATGCCATGTGAAAGAAGTCAGTCACAAAAGACTCTTATATGATTTTATTTACATGAAATACCATAGGCACATCTATAAATAGAAAGCAGATTAGTAGTTGCCTAGGGCTAGGAGGTTTGGAAGAAGATGGAATATTTGGAGGGTAATAAAAATGTTCTAAAATTAATTTTGGTGGTAAATACACAATTCTGTGAATATGCTAAGAACCACTGAACTATAAAACCTACTAGTGAACTACAGGTATGTGTCTCATTAAAGCTATTTTATAAAGTACTCGCAAGCTGAAGAAAGTTCTCTTGAGTGGGCGTATCCTGTTCAATAGGCCGGGAAAGCTGCATGATCATATTTACACTTCCTATAGGCTCCTCTGTCTGTCCCACAGTCATTTCTTAGTATGCCCCCTTCATGTTTCAAAGACTTTCAGAAACTTCCACTGCATTCTAATTGGAGTAGGTATTTGTATTGCACTTAAGAACATTGATTTTCTCATTTGATTTTATGATGACTTTGTTGGGAAGATGAGTATTAATATTCACTTTTTGCAAGGAGGAAAATGAAGTTTAAAGAGAGGAGGGGACTTGCTTGAAGTCCCATGAGGAGTATGAGAAGACATGCTGTGTGTGTGCCGTGCACATGCAATAATGTGTGTGCTCTGACCTTTCCTTAGCACTGGCTGGGTTTAAGATTTCTTTTTTTCAGAAAAGTAGTGTTATGTTAAAAAGAATCATCTTATTATAGCTCAGAATTCTTTTGCATACTTTTAGCCAACATACTCATCTGAGCTGGGACTGGATGGACCTTTGTAGCTAGACCACAAATTCCAAAAAGTGTAGAAAAAGAAGTACTTTTATAAATCAAACTTGCATGTTGTGGAGCGAGGCAAAGTACTGTACTCTAACAAAATGTTGAACATCCGTTTAATCTGGGAAAAAATTTATAAACCCATCAATATTAATTACTTTGAGTTAATAGACCACATCCACCATCTGGGGAAAGCTACAAATCTTGGTGCAAGATTCGAAGAAGCAAGGAGGGCAGATCCTTGTTATGCATCAAGCTGCTGCAGGCAGACTTGTTTTTATGGTTGGGCGTGGAGACGCTGACATGGGAAGAAACGGCACTGACAGAAGGACCAGGCCAGTCAGGGTTCACTCGCTGAAGCACATGGGCAAGGGAGTGGGACTGATAAAGATGAAGAGTCCCCAAAACCGTAGCCTGGGAAACACAATCATTCC